>JAMKCH010005696.1:0-59847 GCA_023653785.1 Ophioderma brevispina
GTCAATGTAGTCACTATATATAACTCGTTCATTGACACTTTTGCATCATTTTTCATAGTTGAACGCTTTGGTCAACTATAGAATAGCCATATTAAGAAAAACCGAACCGAATCTTTGTATTGGATATTTTTGCCAACTTTTTACACTACCGCGAACATGACACTACTTTTGGGTAATTTTCATAGTTGAACATTTTGCCAACTTCGAACTACCGTATGATGAAAACATGTACATCATCACCATACTGGTGATGTAAGGCTTTTTGTGACCAAGTCCTGATTTGAAGAAGGCTGATAGATGTAAGTTGTGCGATTATATCACAGATAAATGCGTGGTGCTAACTTAGACTATAAAGACTACCTTTTTGTCAACTTTTGCATCATACGAATATTTGAATGCTTTGCCAACTTGGAGACAAACCTTATTATGATCTAACTTGTGGCATTTGCATTTCACCTGTATGCCATTACAAACTCTCAGTTTTAGTGTAAAAAACAACTGTTAATACTTTCAAAGAGTAGAAATTTGAATTATTGATACCTATAGAAAGAGACACAACTACAATCGTATTTGCTTCAAAAGCTGAGACATTGCTAAATATATGATGTGTGATGGCGGCCAATCCAAAAGAATTTGGATTTCACTATAGGGAAGTACTTTAGTGTAAAAAGAAGTAAAATTTGAATTCATTGACACACCGACACCAAAACCCATACAAGACACCAGTATCATGCTTATAGCTGCTTAAAAGCTGAGCTATTGATAATTATATGTGGGTTGCAGCAGTTGCAGCCATCTTAGGCGGCCATGTTGGATTTCGGTACAGGGAATAGACTTTAGTGTTGAAAAAGAAGTACAATTTAATTCATTGACACAAAACCCATCCAAAGACACAAGAATCATCTTTATATGCTGCTTTAGAACCTGAGTTAATGCTAATTTTATGTGTGGCGGCCATCTTGGACGCCATCTTAGATATTTCAAAAATGCTCCAAGGGTGCAATTTTGGCACCCCCTCAGTTTCTCAACAGTAGGTCTTCGATAAGTAGAAACATCAAAAAAATGTGCGGACGCTATTTTTTGGGTTTTTAAGTTTTGCCCCCGACTACAACCAACTATTGCATGCATGTTTGGTTTGGTGGTAAGAGGTCAAGAATAACAATATTACAGTAACCACTGGAAAAAGGGTGAAAATCCAAAAGAAAGGTAGAGGGAACCTTTCTATAGAGTTAAAATAGTGTTCTAATTGTGATCATTATTTTTGTTTCACCAACATGTTTGTCAGGTTATGTTGATTAATATATGTACTTATTTTCCCCCATCTGTGGGACAAGCCTTATAGACTGTAACACGTGTTTTTGCTGAAAAAGCAATGGAAAAATAGCACTAATGTATGAGGGTTAATACCAACAGAACAAACATTTTGACACCAATTTCATATGAATCAAGTAAGGGCCCCCGACAGTAGTAGCACCTTTAGTTTTTTGAACATGTCCGTAAGCTATACGACAAATTAAACATTATGTTAGTCTTTTGAAACCTGCAAAAACAACTGGTGTGTAAATAGCTAATTTTGGGTCACTGTCCGCCTTTTTTGCTATGTATAATCCTTTAAATAATTAAATAGTCCAGGAAGTATGATAACTATTAGTCGGCGTTCTAGTTAGGTTCATTTGTGGCATAATAGTGTAGAATTGTGGATTCTTTATGAAAGCATGAAACATAGTGTAAGATTGTAAACGTTAAATAAAACGAATTATTTTTAACATATGACACCACGTCATCAATTATCTTCAAGGTCAAACGGTAATTTGGGTCATCTGAGGTCATTACCGTTCCTGGTTGATAAATGCAATATTTTTATGTTTTATAACCCTAAATTGGTATTTGATTTGATATATCCACACTCTAAAATATTTACACCTTTGTCGGTAGAAAACGTTTTCATTTAGAATTCCCATTGATGCCAATGAGGTATTACCATTGATTCCGTCAAGTGCTACTGCATGACGTTTGTAAAAGTGCTTTTGACGGAATGAATGGCAAGTCCTCATTTGCATCATTTACTTCTATATGAAACGTCTACCCATTGTCGACCATGTTGCCCCTCCTTGACACAACATCATAGTAATTATTTTTGAAAGTGCCGTCGGGGGGGGGGGGGAAGGACCCGACCTGCTCGATTTGGGCATTGGTGATTTCCAAACGGAATTTGGGGAACTGATCTGCATTTGCTATGGCATTCTCTGTCTCAATTCATTACAAAATCTCCTTTTAAAACCTAACTCGAACATGTTAGTAATATCATGCTAATTTAGGAATAAATATTGACTTTTCAAAATCCGTCGGGGTCAGTGGATTAACCCCTGCAAAATAGTGTAATTCATAACGGTCATTTAGATTAAATATTCGTGACCAGGCCTAGCCCTTATCAAGTCTGGTGGCAACCGTTCGATATGCGTAAGAGCGCCCGCCTACCGTTAAGTCTTTGCCAAAGATAGCTCTCGGGTTAAGCCGGAAGTGAGTCGTTTTGAATTCGCTGGTGCTGTTAGGTTGCATGTTCTACCGCCCCTGAGTGCTTGCATGTCCTAGATAACTTTCCAATCAAGTAATTTGCCATAGTGGCATGTGCAATGTGCGAATGATTGTGATGGTTTCTGAGATAACGAAACTTGGAGCCATTATTTCCACAACCAGTCCGGACACACACTGTTTGAAGATTTTGTCAGATTTACGATGGTAGAGAATAAATGTTGTAAAGGTGACCATCCAGAGGACCGAATTTTAAGAAGACGAACTATAATCTCCAGGGATTATCCTATTAAATGGATTCAGAGACTTGATAATTGCCTATTGAATTGGAAGGGTGTCAATAAATATAGTGCTGCCATAACGCTGACGTTACCACGCGTACACACACACACACACACAAACACACCCAAACACACACACACACACACACATACTGGCTACAAGAGCTTACATTGTGGGAGTTCACTGAAAATCTCTTAAAAGACACTGTTTTAGACATTTTTCAGAAAAATTACACTTTTTCAAAATATATAAGGAAGATTTCAAAACTATCAATAGTTTCTGAGATTTTTCGTCTTTAAAAAGACACTTTTTTGAGCCAGTTTTAAGATTTTTCAATTTTTGTTCATTTATTTTCATTTTTTTAGAGTTTTTCTCCAACTTTTCTTAGCCAAGAGATTGCGCGCAGGCCTATATGTTACTAAACTAGGAAAAAATCCTATTTTCTACTCTTTTACGGAAAAACCTCAATACTAGATTACAGTTTCTTCCGTTATAGGCTTATTCGGAACATAGTAACTTCTAGTAAAACATACTCCACAATGAGAAAAACTACACCCATAATGTAACAATACTACCACAATTGGCTCTTAGACCAGAAACTACTCCCACAAGTATCTCTAGTAATTACTACACACACACAAAACACCAAACGCACCACATACACACACACACTACACACACGAATTGCAACAATAAAGCTCTCTCAGAGTAATATAAAATTGACAAATATTAAAACAAGATGGGGAACTGAAGATCATCCTAAAGGTCGACAAAAGGATATAAGATCCCGGATAAATAGATATGTTTAGTAATTGATACTACTGCATTTACCGTTGTGACAAACAAAACAGCATTTGAGTGTTTGTTATCATGACTAACCTAATCAATATCTTTGTATTATTTCACACCTATGCATGGGAGGTGAATTGAAATAATTTGGGATCTAAAAAAATTATATATTTGCTTTATTTAATGAAGCACCTATTTTATTCCTTAAAAACCACCTTCAAGTTTCGTTATGTCTATTTTATATTATGTGGCAAACATTTGGCTAATTTTTAACCTTAAAATAATTTATAAGGTGTTTTACATCATTGATTTTTCATGATCTCTCGGGCGACCTGCGAACTGAATGAGCAGGTGGCTTCAATCCATTTTTTTCAAATTAAAATTCTCAACTTCTTTCCAAATGTTTGCTTTTACAACAAAATGATCAATTTTCTCACTCCTTTTATCGACTTCAACTCTTATTAGACTTTTTCAGGAACAACAAATCTGTAGCAAATATCGGTTCATCATTCAGTAAGACTTCACGAAATTAGCGAAGCACGAAATCTTCTATAAAAGATCAAAGGATTACAAAGGTTTTTGTACAGCTTTATTCCCTAAGAGAGTCTTTACTCTAGTCTAAATCCTGGTATATCTTACACAGACACACCAAAAATTGCTCCTATTGAATGTACTATTTCTCGTGGGATTTTCAAATTTCACATGTGCTCGTGTATTAATTCATTTAATACAAACTTCATGATCACATCGATTCCGATTTCCCTTAGAGTTTAGACAGCTATTTTGATATAATTTTTCAGTAATGGAACATTTAGTGCTGTCATTGAAACAACAACAAAACACAATGAACCATAACAAAATATTTTGGCTGTAGTAATTTTGGTGAGTGGTTGTTTTTGCTATTCAATTGCGATTGCATAAAATAAGGAACAAGTATTGATTTGCACTTTCATCTCTCACGCTCTGAAAATCGGAAATAAAGGGGGGGAGATTCAGTTATTGTAAATCTATTGTCCTAAGGAATGAAACTCCGAATGCTTAAAAATGGACTTTATTTCAGATGTATCTCTCAGGCATGACTTGGCGCCCTCTTTATTGATTTGGTGCAGATCATTTAACAAATGAGTTCAGTGTTTATTTCAGTTGATGTCGAAAGATGGCGCAATATAAATGGCTTTGATTTACAAGATGTATCTTCAGGCATGGAGTCGGCGCCTCTTTATGATGCGGTGCATTTCCTTATAACAAATGAAGTTCAGGTTTTATTCAGTGATGTCGAAGATGGCGCAATATAAATTGGCTTTGATTTCAGACAGCCTAAGTAGAGATGTAAATTTCAAGCCTGTGACGGCAGGGGCGTAAACTACCATAGAGCCACAGAGGGCAAAGTCACGGGCCCGAGAGGTTAGGGGCCCAAGAGATTGGAGAAAAAGAGAAAAGGGGAGCGAGAAACGAAAAAGAAAGAGAGAGTGAGAGGAAAACAACAGAGGAAAGAGGAACGGCACCCTAAACAACTCAGTTTGCCAATTTTCTAAAAACCAGATTCTAATACTATCACGCTGTATTAATTCCGGGCCCTTAGAATGCCTAATGCCAATACGCGAGAGGCCCTATGTTAATGTCAATTAGGCAAGTCGGCATTTAAAAATACTATATATTGGCATTTACCAGGCCCATACCAAACCATAATGGCGTTGATTCAGCAAACCTGTTGTGCGGCCCCACGGTGGTGGCTTTTGTTATTCTGTAACTTAAATTTGATCCCTTCTGGAGGCCTATTTGACCGATGGAAATTCAGACCTGCATGCTACTAGTTAATGTCTGCACTAGTTTTCTAGAATAATGAGGGCCCCGAAAGTTCTTGAGAAAACCCAGAGCGTTTGGAGAAAAAGAAAGTCCATGGAGGGGCCCTTGACGACTAAAGATACTCAATTCGCGCCAGGTGTAGTACATTCGGGTGGACTAACCTAAGTATACACACAACCGAATGCAGTAAATATGTGTGTAAATTGATAAGTGTCAGCAAACAATGCTTGACCGCGCCCACAAAACCACGGTTCCGCGCATTATTATGACAGCAATCAATCTCCCATTGCCATTTCCAGTTCAAAACTTGGTCACCGCTGGAAAATAGCCATGCATATTCTGCATTGTCAAACTTATAAAATTAAATGTCACCTTGCAATGATGACACTGTGGTTCAGGAGATGATCTAAGTAATACCGAAACACATAGTAGATCTCACTAATCACATTATATCGCGAATAATCTATGACGATATTTAGGAGTAATTTTTCAACCCTCAATTTACGGATTGAACTCATGGCGCAACGTTCTAAATAAAAAAACAACACCAACACCCACAAACGGAAAGTCTTATTAACACTTAGTGCCCAAGGGGGGGGGGGTTCATAGACCCAAACATTTGATTTTTTGCGTTTCTCGGTTACGCAATCAATTTTATCAAGGAGTTTTTGCTATTGGATGATTTATGAATAGCTTCTCTGATACAAAAAATAATTTAAATCCGCCCCACGGTTCATTAGAATAATTAGTTGGGGCCCTAGGAACCTCCCCCCCCCCCTGGGGCACTAGGAAGTGAAAAACTCAAGATATTGGACTAATTAACAACTTAAAGTACTAAATCTTGGGATTTATTGCTTAGATTATATACCTTAGGACGGGAATTAATTACTAATTAATAATACTTCAAACAAATACACCTTTGATATGCTGATAGCAAAATTCTAATTTTGTCTTGCCGTGCTCTAACTGTGTAAGTCTCTGGGAAAAATAAGGCGATTTTGAAAAAAATGCAAAAATTAAAAAACGTGGTATTTAAAAAAACAATATTTTTGCAATGATTATTTTAATTGGTTATTCTAGAGTAGTATAATGAATTTTTTTGGTTCAAAACCTTATCTTGGAGTGCTGAGGATGGAAATGTTGGAACCACCACTCTGTTTCGAAGAGTGACCAGATTTCAACTGGGCTGTGGTATAGGTCAAGTGGATTTTCATTTTATTGGGGGTAGTGTTCTACGTGACCCCCATTCTTTGTTCGTTAGTGTCATGATCAAACTCCTCGGAAGTGGTTATTCTGCGGTTGGGTCCCATAGGAACCCCCCCCCCCCCCTGGGCACTAACGGAAGTTTTTTTAGCTTGGGGACTTAAGTGTTAAATTTGTTTTCAGCTCGTACGCCGAGACCAACCGGATTTTCCCATTATCATTGCGATATAATTTTGACCACCTGGAGGTTAAAAGAGTGCTCTCGAACGCATGAAACATATGCAGAATTTCCAAAATCTCCCCAAGTGTATCACAAATTATGGACTCACCATCAGTAATGAGGTAATGAGCGGCGCTTATCATTTGTAAATGGTATTGGAAAGAGTGTGTACGTGCGGGCGGGAGCCACAGTCCGGGGCTCCCCAGGCGATAACGGAAATAAAGGTGAAACTAATGTGGCGTTAAGATTAAGAGGTCAATGAATCGATTGAATTGTTCCCGGACTATGAGTACGGCCCGACAATAAGTATTCTACACCGGCAAAGGGCTATTCCCAATGTTTGTTGCAGCAGGGAGAAAGAAGGAGATCGCGCGATTGTGAAATCCGATTACCAGGATTACTGTAATTCATCGGCTCATTGTGTGTGGAACTTCAAGGGCCGACCGATTCGATTGGACCCTTTGAAGTCATCTGTTCATCCGACTCAAGTTTGGCGAGTCGGGAAGTTCAACAAGGAAAAAGTACTAGTAACCTTAGCACACACACCATGCACCCTAATAAAACAGTTTATTAATGTTCTCTGCTGGTAATGAATTCCACGTTTGTTCTGACCATACTTATTTATTTTATTCGTGGCCAAAATAATTGAGGATAACAGTGACTTTTTAACAAAAGGGAAACAGCAAATAACCTTTTTTCGGTAAGCTAACCTTGATTTAATGTTTTGAGGGTCAATTAAAGGATGTTGTTTTGCCTAATTTAAACATATCTGGTAGTTCCTCTGAAATAGGATATGAAGAACGATTAGATAAATGCATTTTCGAAAATTCACTCAAACCACATCTGTCTGTGTCCGAAAATGTCCAAAGTGTCAAATGCTTTGAAAATGGGGTCAAGTTTTGTCTGTAAGTGCTACAGAAGAGTACGTTTCGCGTGCTTCTGTACTGGTCATACTGGTATAGTCTCTGTGCAAATGCCATTTGACACTGGGTAAATTGGAATAATATTCTGGGATTAATACGGTGTATGAATGTCTCAAGCAAGAAGTGCATTTCTTGATCCACTCAATCGGATTTAGGGCAATTTAAGAGAATAGGCGGAGGAACAGTTTATCTTTGAGTAACAGTTGAAACCATCTCCTTCTTTCTCATCGTCTATGGTTGCAGGTTAAGAAACTCGCATGAATACATAGTTAGTGCGGACAATGAAAATCCGATTGCAGGGTTCATTCAACATCCATGCCAGGATAGCGGGTCCGATTGAAACATCAGGAAGTTGGTTTGACCGATTACAATTGGGCGGGAAACAATGCATAACCCTTGTCAAACAAATAGCAACATTGTGTGGAATATGGGCACCAGCAGGGGTATGCATGTTAACGCCATATGTAACGGTCAAAAACAACTTCCTGTTGTTTCACTCGGCGACCATTTCACTGTGCGGCAGCCCGCTATCATGTGTAGAGGTCAGGGTTCCATGCCAAGATTTTGAGGTCATTCGCCCGTATAGGGTTATATTACGTTATGACCTGCGGTGTAATTGTAAACTGTCAGTTGTTATGTCACCAAGTCGAAAATGAAAGTAGTAAACCAAGCACAATTGTCTCTAGTTTACTATTGTTCGGTTCTGCTGCAACCATGGAAGAAGAAAGAGATAAGAAGGAACCACAACGACTTCCATAATCCGATTTGAAATCTGTCTTCCATCACCCGCACAAATTAGGAAGGGATTCAACAGCCACCCTTTGATCATAATACTCTGCCGCAATCGATGATGGGCGAGCAATCACTACTGTCGAATATGTTGAAACTCTTGTCCGAACACGTAAAAGTGTAAAAAGTATATTGCATATACAACATGGTTCCGGTGTGAAAGCAGATATAGTCCGGCGGGAGCCCAGTCCGGGGCTCCATTAGACGATTAACGGAATAAAGCGTTGCAACTAATGTTACGTGAAGAGTCAACTGATCGATGGCCCTATTGTTCACCATTGTTCCGGACTAGGAGGACGCCGGACAAATATTACTTCTACACCGGCTGTCTCCGGTGCGTATTTTGTTGTTTCGTTATATAAGAAGTTAAGGTAAATCGTATATGCGTTCGGCTTACTGCCCAGTCGCCCAGTCGTGAAAAATAAGGACGAATGTGTGGACCTAAATTGAAACAGGGGGGGGGGGGGGGTCTTGATTTTCGGTTGGGCAACCCATGCTCGTTCCAGGGGTTCTGAAGGACCCTACGAGACAAATTCAGTTTAAAATATACCCGGCTTCCCTAATTGACCATCTTTGGTGAAATTATATTAGTTTTCAGTGAAAATATTACACATAACGATTAACGGCCCACAGAAGTAATATGACAATCCAAGAAAGGTTACTGTGCTATTTTTAACTATATTTTCCACTAGGACTTATCACATTTATAATCTCTTTTTGAATTCCACGTATAATGTATTATAAACGTTCTTTACTTGTATGCACAATTTTTCACTGTACGCATTATTACAGAATTATACAAGTCTACAAACTTAGAAACCGGCATGCAATGAGAAGATCGAACCCATTAAAGTCTACATTCAAATAGGTTGAGAGTGTTTCTATACAGGCTCCTGTTCCGAGTGTGTGTAATTTACATTGCAATAACGATCATGCGATAGGGTCGTCGAGGCCAAAAGTGTGTAAAGACATATTCAATACGGAAAGAATCGCCATTCCTAACTCGGATTTTTAAAATACGAGTTTTCATTCCTCACACATTTTCCTCACAGGGACCCGCACTCAACTGCGAAGGCAACGGCCACAGCATGAGTGTTTTACTTTTGACGGCCCAGCCATAGTGAGTGTACTTGACGCCACAAGCCATCGTGGTTTACTTTGACGACATGACTGTAATTTGTAAACAAAACTAGCCAACGCGGCATAGAAGGCCGTCGCAATGGGGGTGTGGGGGGGGCGTGTGGGGGTGGAACACCCCCCCCCCCCCCAGCCATCCTCAAAAAGAGAAGGAACGAGGAAAAACGGAGGAAAGAGAAGGAGAGGAAAAGAGGAAAAAAAAAAAAGAGGGAATGAAGAAACAAAAGAGAACGGTTGTCAGAAGCATAAAGATTGAACTCAGACTTAGCATTAAAAATCAAGATCAACAATATTTAAAAGGGTGCCCCTCAAGCCAACTGTTTTGTTTCAAGTTTAGGCAATGTATCAAGAATTGTTAATGTGCCAACAGTACTTGTGATCAAAAGGGTAAAATTAAATTAAAGAAAGAAAGAAACCACGACCATTTGGGCAGTGGCAGGCAAACAGGAGGGTAGCCATGTGCCATTCCCTAGTTGGGTCTACCAAGTGGTCAAGAACAAAAAATGGTAGGGATCGGTCTCCCTAGCCCCCAGAACCATAAACTTATAGTTCTACTGGCCGTCTGAATAATTGCCCATCTTTCAATTGAATTAATTACTTACGTTACCCTTCAAAAAGACCCTTAACATTAAGCAGTCTGTTAAGAGCTAAATCCAAGAGCTTCCGGGAGCTCAGCCCATGCCGGCAGGGACTTGCTCTTGAAACCCCACCCATTAAAGACATTAGCGCTCGCAAGGTTGTAGTTCCCCTCGGAAGTACAAAGCTTTTAAATTATAGATTGTTCCGTCCAGTGATCAAAGTGAGAAAACCAGTATTTTATTGAATTGATTACTATTACCCCTCAAAAAGGGGCAAATCTGAAGGGTTTTGAATAGCTTCAAATACAAGAGCTCCCGGGGGCTTCGCCCACTGGATCCCGGAGGGGATTGGGCTTAAACCCGACCCGATGAAGACAATGGGCGCTCGTATGTGTATAGTTCCCTCGGCAGTACAAGCTTAGGCCCATATTATACTGCTCGTTTCAGCGGAAAAGTTTAGAAACAATGCAGTCTTTTCTTAGCTTTTCTTTGAATGATTACTATTTACCCTAAAAAATGGTAATCGTGAGGTTATGAAACTAAAATCCAAGAGCTTCCGGGGGCTCATCCGCCCCTGGACCTCCGGAGGGGCTCTGCCTATGCACCGGGACTGGGACCCTAATCGGCCCATATGGAACTCCACCCGTTCATGGCTTCCGGTTTTGCCGCCCTATGTCAGGCCACTTGCGGTGGCAGATTGGTTCGAACGATCAACAAGAAATGTCTCTAAGGGCATTACTTATGGAAGTTTAATGCCCTAAGTGGCCCCCCGAACCGCATGCCGTTAGTTGCATTCGTTTATATGCTCACTAAGCTTCCAAGGACTCTTACTGCGGCATTAACATTTCTTCAGTTTACAACACCCCCCCCCTGGCAAAATGTCTAGCGACGGCCCCCGCATGCAATGAGAATATCGAACTCATTAAAGTCACATCCAAATGGTTGAGATTGTTCTCACACATGCTCCCTGTTCCGAGTGTATGTAAGCATGGAGAAAGAGATAAGAAGGGACCACAACGACCCACTTGAAGTTTGACCGATCTTATCTTGCGCCCTATAATGCAATTGTTTATCATATTCTCTCAAGTGGGGGGGGAGTCCGTCCGAATGATAATCCTATTCAAATTTCTAGCTCGAGAACATTCTCATTTCGTGGTTGTTATTCAATTGCGAAAAGATTCCGGGTCATCGGAATCAGCGAATACTAACAAACACTATGGCAGTGTCCATGGAAAACCGATCAACACCCGTCACACGCCCGAGGGGGTTCTTTGATTTTGCTCGGGCAAACCCATGCTCGTTCCGAAAAAAAAGAGAGACTAGCTACAAATGTGGTACAACCGCTTGGATCAAATCAAATTCAGTTGTTATTGTGACTGGTTTCAATGATACAATAGGAAAATTAACCTAAACCTACAAGCAAAATATCCCTAGTGTTATTTTTTTCTTGCAGTAGTACAAGTTTCATTTTTCTTGTATTTGGCTATTTTAAAAATGTGTATTCTTTTTTTCATGTATTGAGAACAGGCCCCGCAAGGGATATAATCCTCCTGCAAATTACCTTCAATCTCAATCAATTTTTAATTTGTTCATCATAGAATAGCCTACAGTAAAAACAATATGATAATAATTATGTCATAGATGCATTCCAGTGAAAATTATTGTTACAATATGAATCATAAATATTTTGCATACAAGTAAAGATGTTTATAATACATGATAAGAGTAATTTCGAAAGAGAGTAATATAACTGGGATAATACCAGTGGAAAATATATTTAAAAACACAGTAAGGATGTCATAGTACTGCTGTGCCCCTCACTGAAAAACTAGTATAATTAACACCAAACGCTGTTACAAGCAGGGGCCGGGTATATTTTTAACTGAAATTTGGTCCCTTTAGAGGTCACTTTCAGATCCCCTGGAACGAGCATGGGTGCGGCCTAACGAAAATCCAAGACCCCCCGGGATCCACTTTCATTAGTCAAACTCTCATCCTTTATTTTTTACACACTGGGCAGATCCACCAAACAACTCTCTATTGAAGCCTGATAGAAGATTCTAGTGACAAGTCACCGACGCTAGTCACCGAGGCAATTCGCGCATGTGTAAGGTACCTTCGGGTTGACTGACCAAGTAGACACACAACCGAAGGCAGTAAATATGTGTGTAAATGTACGTGTCATGCAAACCATGCTTGACCGCGCCCACATCCACGGTTCCGCGCATATATTCACGCAATCAATACTACCAATTGCATTCCCAGTTCAAACTTGGTTCCACTGCCGTAAAATAGCCATGCATATTGCATTGTCACCTTATTAAAACTACATGTCACTGCAAATGATGAACTGTGGGTTCAGGAATGATCTAAGAAGTACCGATACTTCTCACTAGTCCCTTATATCGCGCAAATCTCGATATTTAGGAGTACTTTTTCAACCCCTCAATTTCCGTGTTGACTCATGGCGCAACGTTACCGACATAAAAAACCAACACACCAGAAACGGAAAGTCTTATTTAATTTCTGTTTTCGGCTTCGGATAGCCGAGACATACCGGATTTTTCCATTATCATTCATTGCGCATATAATTTGATCACCTGATGTCTAAAAAGTCTCTCGAACGTCCCATGAACACATATGCAGAATTTCCAATCATCTCCCCAAGCTGTATCACAACTATGACTTCATCACCATTCATAATGAGAGTAATGAGGCGGCCGCCTTCATTTGTAATTGTATTGGAAGAAGTGTGTTCGTGACATGCTTGTCTTAAAGCTGAACGCGAACGATTACATTAACTTCTTATATACCGAAACAACACCAAATTACACACCGGAGACCTGCCGTACATGTTGTATAAATCGTTTTTTATTCCTGTCAGTAAACGCATAATTGGTGTCGAGGGTACGAATTCATTTGGAGAAGCTGTGTTGATGATCAAAAACTACAGCTGATTATCAATTGTTCCAACGGAATATGATGCTTAAACCCAGTTTTACATGACCTTTTTTATATCGAATATGTTAAAGCTTCAGAATCAATTGAATAGATTGTCGTAAAGTCTGAGACACGCTATCGATTCCTTTTTTTGGCGTCAGTCAAAGAACGGATAAAGTGCCATGAACATCGAGGATGGGTTTAGAGGAGGATTAAGCCACGTAAATATTGTAGTTTGTTATGAGTGACCAAAACTCTAAACTACTTAAATAATTGGACCAAGCTGTCGAACTGGAGCAAGATGAATAAATGTAAACGTGTTAGATTTTCTGGTATTCCTTAGTGACGTAAAAGGACTTTGGTGAGTAATAATTACTTATTCGTATCATTTTCTTATGTTGAATGCTTCAGAGTTTGTTCAAGTTTGGTGTTTGGAATTTATTCAGTGCATTTGCTTTGTAATATTTTCTTCGTGAGAAAAGGGACAGTTTTTAATTATGGCCTTAATCTTATCTAGTATCGTGACATCGAATTTCTATTATACTGATTGGGAAAAGTATACAACCTCTCAGAACGAATAGAATCGTCGACACGCCCCAAAAACTTTTACTGAACTGACAGGAATAAAAATCCTACTATAATATGCAATATACTTTTACAATTTTACGTGTTCGGACACGTGTTCGGAGTTTTCAAAATATTCTACAGTAATGATTGCTCGCCTATCAGCGATTGCGGCAGAGGGATTATGATCAAAGGATGGTTTTTGAATCCCTTCCTTTTGTGCGGGTGAATGGATAAACAAATTAAAATCGGATTGTGGAAGTCGTTGTGGTTCCTTCTTATCTCTTTCTTCCATGGTTTAATTTACATTGCAATAACGATCATGCGATAGGGTCGTCGAGTGCCAAATTGTGTAAAGACATATTTCAATACGGAATAAATCGCAATCTCATCATAGTGCGCAGTTCACACTCCATAGAAAAACGTTTTACACAATTTGGCACTCGCCAGTGGTGCTAAAGCATGCCGGTGCATGCGTAACAGGACACTTCATACCCCGTCAATTTCATACCCGGTCAATTTCATACTCGAGTGTGAGCTGAGGCACGCTGAAGGCAAAACATATCCTACATGTGCTTATGGCTTTGACAATCCTTGCCATGAACCAAGTCACTGGTTCAAATCATTTTATGCTTGTCCTAGTCATACTTAATGGCCGCAGTTACATCTGCATCTATTCCTGTTAATTGTCCACTGTATCACAAGTGCATTATACTGGTATCAGGATATTCATGAAACCTTATTCTAAAAGTAGGTTATTTTTTTTTCATTTTAAATATTGGTACACTAGAACAAAAGATTAAATTTCGAAGGTGTGAAGTTTTGTTTAGTTTTTACTCCTGTCAGGTTTCCCCATTTTTACCTTTTTTCTTCCTTTTTCTTTTTTTCGTCCCAGCGGCCCTGAACGAAGCGGCCCAGGCAGCAAACGCTGAATCGCAGCCACGCCAGTCTGCCACTAAATTATTTTCGCAGGTTTCAGTGAATATCCATTTAATTTGTCAAACTTTGACACAAAACACTACTGTTTATTAACACTAAACACTTAACTGCATAAGGGGTCTGCACTTCCGTTAATCATAACGTGGGCTCCTAGGGACTCATACATTAAACACTATTGCTCATAAAGTTGGAATAAAATATGTTTTACTTTTTATGGAATGATTCTTGCAGTGTGAGTTATTTATGATATCTTGGGTGTATATCATGACACTACATGAATGATCGGTCCCTTTAAGAACTGCGCCCTTAGCCTGAAGGAAAAAGTGAGAATTTGAAAAGCAGATTTAAGGATTTTGTTACAAGTATTTCACATCACATTTTTACATATAACACATTTTTGGGTGATTTCATGCATCGAAATGTTCAATAGTAGTGTTTTAAATGCCAATCAGTCACTAAAATCGAGTATGGCCACCCCTGGCATGAATCAGTGCGTCAAGACGTCGCGACATACTGTACACAAGGTTGTTATGATGTCAATGGGCAGAGCGTCCCACTCATCGGTCAGAGACTGAGCTAACTCCTGTAGTGTGTGAGGAAGATTGTCCCTGTAATTGATGGCTCGGCCTAAGGTATCCCAGCATGCTCGATAGGGGTCAAATCAGGGAAGCAAGCAGGCCATGATATCTGCTCCACCCCTCTGCCTAAAGACCTAAAGAAATTGTCTCACTACAGCGGCCTTGTGCGGCGTAACATTGTCGTCTTTCAGCCGAAAATTGTTTACATAAACCCTTCTTACATGTAGCAGACAATGGTTTTCCAGAATGTCCACACTGTTAAAAAATGTTCATTAACATAACAGCGTTTTTGACGGGCAGCTGGGATCACGACAGTGTTAAAAAAATCGCTTTTTTTACAGTTATTTGCACGTTTTGAGTCCATTTTTACAGTTATTTGCACGTTTTGAGTCCCGACTGACAGTCAAAACGCCATTTTTTAAAGAGCATTTTCAACAGTGCAGGTACACGACGGCGTTCATGTTTCCATCTGGCACCACCAGTGATGTTTTTCCTCCATAATGAATACCGGCCTATACCATAACTGAGCGGCCACCACCTTGAGTCAATTCCTGAATACAGTCATCTCGAAGGTTCTCACCCACGTAATCGACTAACCCTTCCATCTTGATGGTCAAGGATGTAGCGGCTCTCGCCAATAAACACAACATTTCGCCAGTGTCTGAGTTATAATCGTCTGTGCTCCCTATCCCTAGCTAGCCCAGCGAGGTCTATCGACTCTGTGGTGAAAGGTTGGGCGTGGACATTTGGTCATTCGTCTTGCTCGGTAATCATGTTGAAGTAATCTCCGATCTACAGTTTGAAGGGAAACGTTGATTCCATAGTGTCTTCTCCACAAACGACGAAGACGGCTCGTTGGCATTTTCCGTGCTCTACGGCAGAGATTAAGCAGTCGGCGATCATCTCGTCTGGTAGTCAATCGTGGTCGTCCTGGAGATTTTCGTGGCCTCAAATAACCCACGTCTCGATGATGTCTGAGGATTTTACAGACCGTACTCTGCGATATTCCGAGGAAATCAGCGACTCTGGCTTGTGTGTTTCCTTCCCGTCGGAGTGCAAGTACTCTTCGGCGTATTGGCAATGCCGTTGGATGAGGCATAGTCTAGGGTACCTTTGTGTCAGTTTTTGTTGTAAAGGTAACAACCAACTCTGAAAAAATGGGCTCCTTGCACAACGACTTGGAGCAGGGAAAAGGAATAAACAACAGACGTCTGATATTTTATAGCTCCCAACAAAAGGCATTGTTACGTAATTCAAAATTATACATGGATTCACTTCACCTGGGTAGGGGGGACTGATTATGTAATCATTCACCTACTCTAATATATTACTGAGGGGTTGAAATAGAAATACGTTTTAAGATTGGGTCTGCAAAAAATATTCCAACTTTATGAGAAGCAGTGTACAAATTTAAAATCAAGAGGACCAAAATTAAAAATTATCCTTGGTGCTTATCCGAGCATCTTTTTTCGCTTTGGCCTCATGGCCTGCGTGTTTTTTAAACACTGGGATTGTAAAGTTAATTGCCGTGTTTTTGGCATGCGACCTTTAGTGTTGCCAATTTTGGGGGCGGCAGTTCCCAACACACTAGTAGGAATACCACCAAGGCCTGACGCTTTATTTGTGTCTAGTTTAAAGACACTATCAGTGATCCATCGGAAAGAGTCAATATTATATTAAATTTGCAGGAACAGCGGTGATTGAAGAAAGTGAAGAGGGAAAAGACTGAAGAAAGGAAACTATCTTAGGGTTTTTTTTTTTTGCAACTGAAAAAAATGACAGAAATGGAAGAAAACGACAGTGTTCAAAGATTTGAATCTCCATTCAATTACGTGTTGTAGTAAGTGTCCGTACGGACAGTAATGTCTAAAATCTCCGATTTGTCCTTATTAGATGGCTTTTGGTCTATAAACTTGTGGGGTTAGTTAGGATACTTATACTTGTTACAAACATGCCAAAATCTGATTTTTGATGATTTTTTTTTCGATTTCTTGATTTAGACAATCACTGATAGTGCCTTTAAAGTAACTGTTTCGTAACCTTTTTTGGCAAAAAAAAGAAAGCCGTGCAACGCTTGAGGTAGTTCTTAGCGGGATCTTCGGGACAGCTGTTTTGTTTGCACCAGGGGGATGGTAAACGTTTCGCTGAAAAAAAATATTGCAAACCATTCAGCATTTTCTTCAGTAGAGGTGTAAATAAACTGATCTGATTTGAGAAGTGGAATCTCGGACATGCAGCTCTTATGATTTGGTGTCTGATGCTCGATCTTCTCTATCATTCTTGTCTTGTGCAAAACAGGAGCTTTCCCAGGGCTTCTTATGTACCAAGAGATTTCTTTGTCTCCAAGCATAGTCACCCATCTCCAAAGCTCTTCCACAACGTTTATCCGCCAGTCACGGAAATTGACAACACTACGATCTTCTTTGTGGCAATATTTGTTGAATGGTATCACTGATGGATTGGTTGGTCAAAATGGTAAACAAGATAATAACTGAGGGAACAAGATAGTAACTTGAGGAACATGATAGTAAGTTAAGGGAACAAAATAAGTTGAGGAAACAAGATAATGTGAGGAACCAGATAACAAGTTGCGGGAACAAGATAATATCTTGAGGGAACAAGATAATAAGTTCAGAAAATAAGATAATATCTTGAGGGAACGAGATAATAATTTGAGAGAATAAAATGATATATTGAGGGAACAAAGTAATAAGTTGAGGGAACAAGATAATATCTTGAGGGAACGAGATAATAAGCTCAGGGATGAAGATAATATCTTGAGGTAACAAGATAATGGTTCAGGGAACAAGATAATATCTTGAGGGAACAAGATAATAACTTGATGGAACAAAAGAGTAATTTGAGGGAACAAGATAATATCTTGAGGGAACAAGATAATATCTTGAGGGAACAAGATAATATCTTGAGGGAACAAGATAATAACTTGAGGGAATAAGGTAATAAGTTGAGGGAACAAGATAATAAATTGAAGGAAAGAGATAATAAATTGATGGAACAAGATAATAAATTGAGGGAAAGACATAATAAATTGAGGGAACAAGATAGTAACTTGAGGGAACAAGATATTATCTTGAAGGAACAAGATAATAAGTTGAGAGAATAAGATAATATCTTGAGGGAACAAGATAATAACTTGAGGGAAGAAAATGATATATTGAGGGAATAAGGTAATAAGTTGAGGGAACAGGAAGATATCTTGAGGGAACAAGATAATAAGTTGAGAGAATAAGATAATATCTTGAGGGAACAAGATAATATTTTGAGGAGGGAACAATATAATCACTTGAGGAAACAAGATAATAACTTGACGGTCCAAGGAATCGACTTCACTCACTCCAGCAGGAAGGCATGGAAAATTATAAACCGCCTCAACGGTAGAATTTCCAAACCATCGAAATGTCCAGTGACTGCCAACTCAATTGCTGAGCAACTCCTCGCAAATTGTCGTTTCAAGAACATTGATAAGGATCACACTCGCTCTGTCAAAATAGAGATCACCAAACTTCGTCGAGCCCCCGGCGTGGACGGGTCACTTTCAACATCCTTCTCACTAGATGAGCTTACCTCTGCTATCAGCCAACTAAAGAGTGGAAAGGTCCAGGGCCTGATAACATACCACCGGAGTTCCTGATGCGGCCCACGATGTCTAGAATGGATCCAGGAGTTCTACACATGTTGCCTTACCAACCAGTCCTTATCCAAGATCTGGAGGCTGGCTACTATCATCGCACTCCCCAAACCAAACAAGCCTGTCGACAACCCTAAAAACTACCGCCCAATATCACTACTGCGTGTCTCCTTCGAACTCCCTGAGAGGATGATCCTGGTCCGACTGGGGCCCGTCGTCGAACCCCATCTGCCTGACGAGCAAGCAGGATTTTCGCCGTGGTCGGAGTACTGTCCACCAGATTGTAAAACTCACAAATGATATTGAGGAAAGCTTTGAAAAGCGTCGTAAGGCAGGCGTAATCTTGATGGAGCTTACTGCAGCATACGACACCGTGTGGCACCAGGGCCTGACACGCAAGCTTCTCAGGACCATCCCGGATCGTCACCTTGTACAATTCATAATTATGTAACATGCTTGCAAACCGTAGCTTTATTCTCAAGACCAGTGATGGGCAGAGTAGTCGTCTGCGTCGTCTGAGGAATGGAGTACCACAAGGATCTGTACTGGCTCCCATGCTGTTCAACTTGTATATCAGCGATTTACCTCAAACAACATTGACAATATGGCAACGCCGACGATCTTGCCCTTCTCCACTCGGACAGCAGCTGGACAGAAGTAGAAAGTACACTTACTGCAGATATGGCCCTACTTGCAGCATATCTCAAGACCTGGAGACTGACGCTGAGCGAAGCCAAGACCACCGCTACTGCCTTTCACCTCAACACCAAAGAGGCTCATCGCCAGCTTCAAATCAATCTCAATGGAGCGCCTCTGCCATACAATCCTACACCAATCTGGGAGTGAAGCTTGACCGGCAGCTTACTTACCGGCAGCACCTCGAGTCCGTATGCGCCAAGGCACACTGTAACTAGCCTCAACGCTATCTGTAAAGAAATTCATTAGGCTCATGCACAGCTAGTTTTTGACTATGAAATGTTAAATATTACACAACTCTATATTTGTTATCAGTACATGATAATATAAATAGAGAATCAACAGTCAGATATTAATGAAAACATAAAAATCACTGTAATTAATTTCAATGAATATTATTTGTATTTAAAATTTTATAACAGTGACCAGTGGGTCAAAAGTTCAATTGATCTCACAGCACTCAATTCAAATCCAAAATCTTCAACGTTTTTATGACCGTGCTCTTAATCCCTTTTCAATAGATGGTAATTGGGTGTTGAATGGGATGGTGAATAATCAATACTAACAGCCATGCAGTAGATGTTAGTGTGAACTTTTCACATACTAAATTTGCAAACAAAATATAACCTTAAAGTTGACAAAGTACAGAAAAAGTCAACATAAAAGAGTGGTAATGGCAGAAAGATGAAATTTTGAAGTTTAATATGGAAGGTTTTTCATAAAAAACGGAAGGCTTACAACTTCAGAAGAAATAAGTGAAATATGGGGTCATTTGAGGTCAGAAGCAATGAGACAAAGCAATTAGTGGAGGTGTGTCTTCTGTTGCAAATGCTGATTGGCTAAACTTCTTTGTGTGCAGAATGATTTTTTTATTGACAAGTTACAGTGTGCAAGGTATCTTCGAGGAATAACCTCCTATGCCGACTTGCTGGATCCTCATGGGGTGCCAGCCCAACGATTATACGCACCACCACCTTGGCTCTGGTCTACAGCGCTGCTGAATATGCCGCCCCAGGTGGTTGCAACAGCTCTCACACAAAGAAGCTGGACACAGTACTCAACGAGACCTTGAGAACCATTACTGTTTGCCTCCGTCCTACTCCATCTGAGTTTCTACCAGTGCTTTCAGGCATTGCACTTGCAGTGATCGGAGAGAACACCACACGCACAAACTAGTGAATAAGGCTCTGCTGGACAAGAAGCACCTGCTGTATAACAGTGTTAAAGAATCACACACCAGCTCGGCAGACAGAAACTGTGCTCTCGTCGACCTTTCTGTCGGCACGCTGCTAAATCTTCAGCTCCCCATTCAACATCTTACAGACATGGAATACTGCCTGGCTAGATACTTCCAAGACCAGATCAACTCACTATTACACCTATGACAGAGCTACCGCCTAGCTGGTAGCAATCTTCCACTCAAGGTATGGGTCACCTTAAACCGGATTCGCACAGGAGTCGGTCGCTTCAACAGCAATATGCACCGATGGGGGCTGCGGCCATCGCCAGCCGGCCAATGTGGTTCTCCATCACAGACTTCGGATCACATTCTCAATGAGTGCCCTACCTTTCGTAATAAGTTAACAAGATAATAAGTTGAGGGAACAAGATAATAACTTGAGGGAACAAGATAATAGGTTGAGGGAACAAGATAATAACTCGAGGGAACAAGATAATAAGTTGAGGGAAAGCGATAACTTGGAGGAAGATAATTTTTTGAGATAATATCTCAAGAAAACGAGAGGACAATATAATAACTTGAGGGAACAAGATAATAAGTTAAGGGAAGAAAATAACTGGAGGGAACAAGCCAATACGTTGAGGGAAAGCGATAACTTGAAAGAAGATAATATTTGGAGGAAAGAAGATAATAGCTTGATGGAACAAGAGAGTAAGTTGAGGGAACCAGATAAAAGTTT
This sequence comes from Ophioderma brevispina, assembly GCA_023653785.1. NCBI lineage: Eukaryota > Metazoa > Echinodermata > Ophiuroidea > Amphilepidida > Ophiodermatidae > Ophioderma > Ophioderma brevispina. Next base: position 21,545 of record JAMKCH010005696.1, read on the forward strand.
GAGGTAACAAGGTAAAATAGCTTGAGGGAACAAGATGATAAGTTGAGGGAACAAGATGATAAGTTGAGGGAACAAGATTAATAATTGAGGGGGGATACAAAAAATAATAAGTTGAGCGAACCAGATAGTATCTTGAGGGAAGACAACGGAACATAACACGAGGGAACAAGATAATAAGTAGGGGGAACAAGATAAATACTTGAGGGAACAAGATAACCATAGGTTGAGGAAACAACGATCATGAACTCAATGGAACAAATAATAAGTTGAGGGAAAGTGATAATTGGGGGAAGATAATATCGTGAGTGCCCTACCTTTGGTAAAAAGTTAACACGATAATAACTAAAGGAAACAAGATAATAACGTGATGGAACAAGAAAATAACTTGAGGGAACAAGATAATAACTTAATGGAACAAGAGAGTAAGTTGAGGAAGCAAGATAATAGTTTGAATGAAAAGGGTAATAGCTTGAGGGAAAATATGATAAGTTGAGGGAACAAGATGATATCTGGAGGGAACAAGGTAATAACTTAAGGGAACGAGATTACTTGAGGGAACACGATAATAACTTGATAGAACAAGATAATATATTGAGGGAACAAGATAATAACTTAAGGGAACATGATAATAAGTTGAAGGAACAAGAAAATATATTTTGATAGAACAATATATAAATGAATAAATCAATCAAGTTTTATTCATCACAAAGGCAATATACATTAACTAGCAATACAAAAGCTAAATAGTCAATAGATATACCTCAATAACTTGAGAGAATGAGAGAACAAGATAATATCTTGAGGGAACAACATAATAACTTAAGGGAACATGATAATAAGTTGAAGGAACAAGAAAATATATTTTGAAAGAACAAGATATAAATAAATCAATCAATCAAGTTTTATTCATCACAAAGGCAATATACATTAACTAGCAATACAAAAGCTAATAGTCAATATAAGGTATAAACAAAGTGTAATAATATTTACACTATAAGTAACAACTTATAACTACCACCTCCAGGTGGTAGTTCATGCCAATTCGATCGGAGGTACTTACAAGTTCACCCTGACACACGCACACCCTCACACACACTTTCACCCTCCCCCACACACACACTTGTACGGCACCACTTACAAAGCGAGGACTAGAAAAAAGAATTGCACATAAGTACCAAGGTCATTGACAAAGGAAGTGTTCGTAAAGTTAACAAATAGGAATCGTTTTATGGGTTTGGAGAACAGGATAATAAGCTGAGGGAAGAAGATAATATCTTGAGGGAACAAGATAAATTGAGGGAACAAGAGGGGACATGATAATATCGTGAGGGAACACGATAATAACTTGAGGAAACAAGATCATTACTTGAGGGAACGAGATAATAACGTGATGGAACAAGATAATAACTTGAGGGAACAAGATAATAACCTCTTATCTTGTTTCCTCAAGTTATTATCGTGTTCCTTCAAGATATTATCATGTCCCCCTCTTCTTCCCTCAATTTAGCTTGTTCCCGCATTATATTATTTTGTTCCCTCAATTTATTATCTTGTTTTCTCAAGTTATTATCTTGTTCCCTCAAGAAACCATCTTTTTCGCTCAAGTTATTAGCTTATTCCCTCAACATATTACCTTGTTCCCTCAACTTATAATCTTGTTCCCTCAACTTATTATCTTGTTACCTCAAGTTATTAGCTTGTTCCCTCAAGATATTATCATGTTCCTTCAATATATCATGTTGTTCCCTCAAGTTATTATCTCTTTCCCTCAATTTATAACCTTGTTCCTCAATTTATTACCGCTTTTCCTCAACTTATTATCTTGTTCCCTTATCTTATTATCTTGTTCCCTCAAGTTATTATCTTGTTCCCTCAAGTTATTATCTTGTTCCCTCAAGTTATTATCTTGGTGCCTCAAGATATTATCTTCTTTCAATTTATCGCTTTCCCTCAGCTTATTGTCTTGTTCCCTCCAGTTATTTTCTTCCCTCAACTTATTATCTTGTTTCTTCACATTATTATCTTCTTCCCTCAAGTTATTATCTTGTTCCATCACGTTATTATCTCGTTCCCTCAAGTAATGATCTTGTTCCCTCAAGTTATTATCGTGTTCCCTCAAGATATTATCATGTCCCCCTCTTGTTCCCTCAATTTAGCTTGAGGGCGCATCCGGGGGGGGGGAGCATGATGAGTATAGACATTTACACATCCTAAATGCATGGATATCTCATCAATAACGAAGTTTCTAAATAACTTCCAAGGGCCCTTGGGTTGTTTGTTGAAGGCATGCTGAAAGGATTTCAATGTAGTCTTGAACTGTTTTGATGTTGCACATAAGTTTGTGTTATGTTCCTGTGCTTGGAGAATGATTGTTGTTGATGAAGGATTCTGGTGGTGAGAGGATGCATTACCCATAGGGGGGAATGCATCCTCTCATCTACTGATTTTGATGTTTTTCATCATACATCATCATGACAATATTTGCTTAGTGTATCGCCAGCTTTCACCCCCCCCCTTTGGTACGGTATTCACAATACTTTTCGTCTTGTACGAGTGTATTTATTTGATAGGTCCGATCCGGCCTATAACAGGTATTTTTCGAGAAAAAAAATGAAATAAAATCCAATTAGTATTTTGAATACATTAGTGCCTAAAATTATTATTATAGGAAGATGAAAGAGGAAGGGAAATAATGCGCCCTGTGTGGGGGTCGAATCACCATCGCAGGGAAAATTTTAAGATCACGAGAACAGGACTTAATCGACTGCGCTACGCGAGATTTTTTTTTAGTGTTGAAAATATAATACTTAAACCTTACCTACTAAATTGTATAAAACAAAATAAAAACACCAACAATTTCTAAATTAACCCTTTTGCGTAGCGAATGATGGAGTGGAGTGTATCTTTTAATCTCCGATCGGGGACACTTTCTAGCCTAAAACCTCCGATCAGGGACATTTGACGACCAGGGACGTCTCCTGTCGTAGGATCTATACCAGGGGGTTGCCCTATGTCTAAAAGTGTTAAAAATGACCTTTCCTCTTCTTGGGTGGGCAAGAAATTTGTGTGTATACACACAACTTTGGCCCATAACCCGCTGTTCGGGAACATGAAAACACACAAACAAACCTGAAAACCCCCTAATCGGGGACATTTGTGTGTCCCCGATCAGTGGGTTTCATTGGAGAATTGCACGGGATTTAAACACGTAAAGAAAACAAACGGAAAATTTGCAGACAAAAATACGAGAGCCGATAAAATTTCTTCTTAATTTCTTTTTATATAGCTAGAAAGGGTATTTAGGTAATTTCAGATTAATCCAATATTAAGTTTCTGAGATGTCAGTTCCCGTTTTTACCAATTTGTGTGACTAACATTAATCAGAACGCACATAGTTTGATTGCACTCTCCGTCCCCGTGAGAGTGTGAGTATACTGAGTAACTTTCCGTCGTCGTGAGAGCGCTTATAGTTTGATTGCCTTCTCCGTCGCCGTGAGAGTGTGAGTGTTGAGTGGCTGTCCGTCGCCATGAGAGCGCACATAGTTTGATTGCACTCTCCGTCGCCGTGAGAGTGTGTATTGAGTGGCTGTCCGTCGCCATGAGAGCGCACATAGTTTGATTGCACTCTCCGTCGCCGCGAGAGGGCGAGTGTTGAGTGGCTGTCCGTCGCCGTGAGCACACATAGTTTGGTTGTACTCTCCGTCGCCGTGAGAGTGTGAGTGTTTGATTGCACTCTCCGTCGCCGTGAGAGTGTGTATTGTGTGGCTCTCCGTCGCCATGAGCGCACAAAGTTTGATTGCACTCTCCGTCGCCGTGAGAGTGTGAGTGTTGAGTGGCTCTCCATCGCTGTGAGCGCACATAGTTTGATTGCACTCTCCATTGCCGTGAGTGTTTGTTTGCACTCTCCGTCGCTGTGAGAGTGTGTTTGTGCCTAGTCCCGGCGCCATGGCAGCGCACATAGTTTGATTGCACTCTCCGCCGCCGCGAGAGTGAGTGGTTGAGTGGCCTGTCCGTCTCCGTGAGCACAATAGTGGGGTTGTACTCTCCGTTCCCGTGATAGTGTGTGTTTGGATGCACTCTCCGTCGCCGTGAGATTGTGTATTGTGTGTGGCTCTGCCGTCGCCATAAAGCGCAACAAAGTTTGATTGCACTCTCCGTCGCCGTGAGTTTGTATTGAGTGGCTCTCCATCGCGTGATCCACAAATGTTTGATTGGCACTCTCATATTGCCGTGAGTGGTTGCTTGCCACTCTCCTTCGCTGTGAGAGTATATATTGGAGTGGTTTTGCAATCGTCGGGAGAGCGTCACATAGTTTTTGATTGCACTCTCAGTCGCCGTAAGAGTGTAAGTGTTGAGTGGCTCTTCGTCGCCGTGAGCACACATAGTTTGGTTGTACTCTCCGTCGCCGTGAGAGTGTGAGTGTTTGATTGCACTCTCCGTCGCCGTGAGAGTGTGTATTGTGTGGCTCTCCGTCGCCGTGAGCGCACATAGTTTGATTGCACTCTCCGTCACCGTGAGAGTGTGTATGTTGAGTGGCTTTCCGTCGCCGTGAGCGCACACAGTTTTGCATGTCCCTATCAGTTGTCTAATAAATTGTGTCACCACTGCTTAAAATTGCTCTAGAAATAAAAGAGACGATTTGCATTAGGTCAAACAGCCGTGAACAGAATCATAAATCTGTTAAAATTCCCAGTTAATAATCACAACTTCAGTATTAAATATTCCAAATAAGGAAGCACTGGCGCGCAAGCGCACGATGTCCTTTGAGAGATGACGTAAGGTAAAGGTAAATCGTCATGCATAATTTAACAAATCTCAACAGTTAATTTTGCCATTCCAAAAATCTCGCTCATACAATTATAATTGCTATCTAGTCAAAGTATGCCTAACGAAATCACAAACTAAATAAATTAAACAAATTCAAACGAGCCTGAAGATCCCCCTCCCGCTACTGCATGGCGCCTCGTTTCGCTATGTTTCGTTTCGTTTCGTTGCGTTTCGTTTCGTTTCGCGAATAATAATAAGCCATACGTACACTTACGCGTGTAAAATGGCGGACCGCATGTTCACTGAATACGATGGTCAACGTGAAAAATTCCACCCCATCCCCCAACGCAATTCTACGGGTATTACGAAGGCAACAGTTACATGAAACAAATCCGGAAAGTTTGGTGAACATTATAATATGATTTTTCGAAAGATTTGACAAGCTGACAGGCTGATTTTGCTGTATTTTGTTGATCGATGTTGCAAAGCCAATGCAAGACTGATGCATGAAAACGACGATCTTGACATCGAACAGATCAAGGTAAATTCATCACTTTCTCTTAACTTCGCACAATATAGCACGCGCCTCAGATTTTAGTTATTTAGGTTAGGTTTTGTGAACAAAAGGAGCCGAATATTTTGATACTAAATTCAATCGATTAAATATTAGGAAAATTCTAAGTTAGTTAAACAAATTTTTAATCCGGTTGTCCCCATAACGGGGGTTGCCGGATACAACTCACATCAGCAATAACTGCTGTGTGAGGATTTATTGGAGCAAGATAATTTGACCGGATGCCCTTCTGACGTCATCCACGTTGTTCGGCGATTGGACACTAGCCTTGAGCACCATGCCCCACCATGCCAGGCAGCAGGGTACCCAGCTACCTCCTCGTCAGATTTCCTTAGAAACCCAATGGAGCGACGGTTGTCAGAAACTACCGTGCCCGCGTGACTGAGTGTCCTACCAGCCCATCTGTCTATTGTGGTCTCGCCATTGAGTGCTGTAGCAACGTTTGTTTCAGCACTGTACCCAAATGGCCTCGTATACATGGCTCTCTCATTGGGGACACTCATTTCCCTTTACACCGGGTTAGCCGCCGACAACTCGGCCCAGGGACAGCTACACTCTGGCTCATTATTCTTTGACAGTTTAGACCGTACGCCCGCGTTCCTGCCAAAAAGGCGCACCATCGGGTTGCAAGTAGACGCAGTACACGCAAGATCACGCGCGCGTTTGTATGTCCAAGAAATATGGCCTAGAGTATAGTACTGGTTACCAGTACTACCAGTAACAGGCCCTCATAGAAACCTGGCCTGACACATAATGACAAATATCCCCCACATGCATGACTCACAATGCACAGCACAACAACATTGCACCAAAAACAGCTTTCAACACGCACACTACGGGTCATCTCACAAAAATCAGCACTAATAACACTAACACGCCTAAACTGTCAGTACATATATTTTACAACATAAATTGAGATTTTTATGCATTTTGGTTTGATACATCTACGGCAAGCCTTGTTCCGTACCTGGTTGGTTTGGTGAAATGACAAGGCGGTGCCGAAGACCTGCGCTTGCTAACCCGCATGAGGCAATGCCTTTGTGATTGGCGGTTCGCTCACAGGACCTCTACTGCTCATGATATTAATTAGGCTTGGCAAGGGAAAACCCATTCATAATGTTTATAGTATCTCCAGTACTAAATATTCACCACTCTATCAATCCCTACAAACTAATATTATTATATTATTAAAACCTAAGGACAGCGCTAGCTAGTCCAATCCGCTCACATTAAACTAACAAAAAAGGTTGGTAGAGGTTGTGTTTCTATCCATATCGGTAAAAGCGTTTTACATTGCTTACACATTATCGCACCTATCATAAAAAAAGTTTGCACTTGATTCATCTCAATTTTTTCCCAAGCAAGGACAGAAATGTAACCGTCAAATTACATTAAAATGAATTTTGATTTGATTGTATTGGAGTTATGGACTCTCCGATTTTCGTCCCCAATTGGGGGGGGGGGCCACATTGTATATTAAGCAAATTACAAGTTAGATCCTGCGCGCCCTTGGCCATCTATGCTTGGGGAACTACGATGTAATAGACAGAAATATATGTACTTGACGTATGTTGTGGGGTTTTTAAATAAAATTCCTCTTCATAGTGACCAATCTACGAGCGAACGTTATCCACGAAAAAATCCCATTGACTTTGGAATAGCTATAGCACACAAGTCTTATACCAAGAAAAGTACATTTTTGTTTTTTAAAGCAAGACAGTGATCCCGACCACATGCAGTGCAACGTGAGTTGAACATGCGTGAAGATAGTGCATGAAGCTTGGCTGATATTGACATAAAAGGTATTTGTGTGTTTTACACAGCCAACATATTGTACATATTCCATACAATATCCTCCATATTTCAAGTTCATCATTTGTGTTGTGTCTTTTTTTTGAATCCAAAATATTGCACCTATTTTAAATTCACATGGAGTTTGTGGAATGTAAATAATTATTGACATTTGTTTTTGTTTTGAGCAATTATGATACTCCAATACCTTATGCTGAAATTACTCAATAAATTTAAAGATAACCCCGAAACATATTTAACTTATTATTCTTGAGTCTCGTAGGTATGTTTGTTCTCTGGCCTTTATGTTGATTAGTAAACATTTTAACGAACATATGTTACTGAGTATATGAAAAGACCCGTTTTAAGAGCCCGGATCTGAATCTTAAGATTTAAATTGGCAAGTCAAGTTTCAACTAGTTTTTTTCCACAAATGGCGTCGAACGTTTCCTAACGTCCTGAATGTCAACAAGCTATGAATATTATATACTTGCGTCCTTTTTTTTATTTATATTATCACTGTCAATGAAATCATTGTTTTCCTTTGTAAAAGCAGTTATGACGGGCACTCTGTTTTGTTTTCAAAAGATAGCCACCGTTTTAAATCTATAGCCACTATTTTTGTTTTTAAAGTAATCCGTAATTTTAAGCTACTTTTATCCTTCCCTTTTTTTAGACGAATTACAATTGTTTACTATAGGTACTTCTGAGCTTGTAAAAGATACATTGTTTTGGCATTGCGCTCAGAAAAGATGCATGAACCACAAGAACCAAGAAATCCTAAACAGCATATTCTGTGCTAACAGACGGAGAAAGCAAGAGACTTTCGGGGGCAAATCCGAGAGATGAAGTTTGTATCTACTCCATGGGATCAAAGAGAGAAAGTTGCTAATTATACCTTTCAATACTCTGGGTTTGTCAAGTGCAAAAGTTGCACATTTGATTGAAAACGAATAAAATGTCATCACAATTTCTTTTCCTAAATATCAGTGACCAGTAGATGTACATCATGCAGCATTGACTCGAGCAAATGATAGCACTGTTGATATCCAGTAAATCCGCTCGGTATGCAGAGGATAAAGCACTACAAATTACTTTTCAACTATATGGGAATAACAATGGCTCTGTACTTCCATATAAAAAAAATTCAGGTGCTCTTCACCAGATTAAGATCGAGCTATTTTTTTTCATGACGCAAGCGCAAGATACTCGTCCTCTTTCACGAATAAATAACTCTTAGGCTTCTACTGTGCGTTCAATTAACTTTGACCATATATTTCATAATTTTTCCGAAAAGGAAACAAAGCTGAACAAAACAATCATGAAAGAAAATTGTTGGCAGACTTGACCCCCCCTAAACATATTTGATTGCAGGAACAAAACTTAACTTACAGTAACTTGCCGCGTAACCCCATTTCTTTTCAATTTACCGTGTTGTTAACATAGGTCACTAGACCCCCTTCTTTTGTATTTTTCTGAATACCTGGTTGTAAATTGAATATAAATGAGGTCCCGCAATAAGGTATGGATCTTGGTTCTGCACAAAAATGTTAGGTTACAGCTTACCAAGCAACATATCCACCATGAGTTTTGTTCACATTAGTTTCTTTTTTCAATAAATGATGAAATATACAGTCAAAATTATTGAACTCACAGTAGAACCTCAAAGTTTATTTTTATCGCGAACGAGGCCAGCTCAATCCAAACTGGGTAGACGTTTCATATAGAAGTCTCAAGTATACAAAAGAGTTGCCATTGATTCCGTCCGGCGCTACTGCACAACGGCATACAGTGCATGACGGAATCAAAGGCAATACCTCATTTGCGTACTTGAGACTTCTATGTGAAACGTCTACCCAAAACTGGGCAGGGATAACCAGTCAATAACGCCTGACATTCAACTGCATGGACAGTAACAAAGGCTCTGCAGTTCCAACTAAACAAAGGGGGATCTGAAGTGCTTTGTCCGATGAATACCAGGTGGATTTACTTGTCAATAATGCCATTATTTGCTTGAGTCAATGTAGCATAGTATGTCCCTTGATCACTGATATTCAGAACAGAAATTGAGATGGCATTTTATTCATTTTCATGAAAATGTGCAACCTTTACAATTGCCATAACCAATAAATGGTAATTATAAAATTTATTATTATTTATAGTCGAAAAATGGTTTACTTCTGCGAAGTATGTAATCAAAATGAACAATTTTCCCTTTGATCCCATGGCCAAATAGGCGTTTAATTATTGGATGCATGAAAGTCCCCGTTCGCGCAAGACGTATATAGATTGCTAACGAATCCAATGTGAACTAAAGAAGCAGTGCAAGGCCAGCAGGTAACGAACAGGGATTTATCATCGAAAGTACTAGCAAACAATTTAACAGAGGTTTCTCGTACTGATAAACACAAGATTCATTGTTTACACGATCCAGTTCTGTGAAGCAGCTTTTGTGAAAGAGTAACGAGTGCCTGGAGGAGAAGAGACATCAACTTCTTCAATGCCCGTCTATATATCTTTCTATACCGACACACACGCAAAACAAATGTAACTCAAATTAATTAAATACTTTTTTAAAAAAAATGAGTCTTGAGGCCTCATACCCACCCTTGAAGGGCCGGTGAAACCCCATCAAAACCAGGTCGTCCGTGCGGGAGCTGACATTTGGAATATGCAGGAATAAGATTAGTTTGGGTGCTTGTATACACACATAATGTTAAATCGATACAAACAATCCGCAAAATATCAGTGGTTGGATGTTGGGTGCTATTTGGTGGTTAAATTTTGTCCTACCCATGCCACACAACGATGAAATGACAGTCCGTCGTCTTGATTAATAAACCGCCTCAATGAATACATCTTTTCACCTAAGCGCGCATTGCATTACTGAAGAAAAAAGAAGTATCTGAGCACAATGATCCAGGGACACTATTATTACACCTGGCCACTCTAAAACCCACATACATTAATTTGTATCACTACGGATTAGTGTATAGCAAAGCGGCACCCACAGTATGTGGAAAGAAGCGGAGGCAGCCATTGCTTTCTATTGTTGGTACTCTATGTTTTCTTTGTGGTCGGCAAAACATGCGAGACGGTGTATTACTAAAGATTACGTAACGTTTTGCCTCTCTATCTATATAGAACCTCTTTGCTCATACCTATTTGATTGAAATTAAACCTCCCCATTGATTTACAAATATCAGAATTGATTTTGGTGGAATTTGAAGATGTACCTTATATGTACGCCGGCAATGGATTCTATTTAAATCTGAAGTCGGTGTGTCCAATCAGAAAGCAGAGAGAATGGGAAGGTTGCAAAGACCCATAAACGTCCAACGCGAACGTCTATTATTACGCCTGTCTATTGAAAAGCTTGTCACAGGAGAGTGATTTTGAATAGACAGAATAGATACAAAATAAGTGTGGTCACAACATCCAGTGAGGGTAAAACCGGTTTATTTAATACATAGAATTTGAATAGACAGCGTAAGACTGGCCGCTCGCGTTAATATTTTCATGGTTCTGGGCAACCTCCCCCATTCTCTTTGTTTGATCGTCTGCCGTTGCAATGCAAGCAATGCTAATTGTCCCAAAATGCCACACATCCCGTGCTAAGTAGTAGAATGCTCATAATGGCATACGCCCAGCAACTCAAGTGTTTCCTACGATATGCTCAAATTAACAGGCACACATCTAGTTTTGTTATTGCTCTATAGCAAACCGAACCAAACACATCAATCATAAACGACAATACAGTCCCTTGTTTGTTTTGTTTCACACATTTAAGCCTAAATCCCAACCAACTGGTAATAAAGGCACATAACACCAGCTAATAAAAAGAATCAATCAAAAGAGGTTTAGCTATTCGTTGGAACAGAACTGAACAGTAATTGATAACATAGATACCCGATGTGTATTTTTACGGTCTTCTAAGTGCCCTATCAATGTTAATTCTTTCCGATTTTTCTAATTACTAACAACCATCGTTGTTTCTTTATTATAAGGAAATATACTAAGATTAATAAATTTGTTACAATAAAGGTCATATTTCCTTATAAAATAGGGAAGGTAGAACAATTGGTATTTGAGTTTGTTTTAATACCATCCTTGTTTAATCGTGTCAATTTGATAGACAATGGGTGGGGCCTCGCCCTCATTGCAACGCCTTAAAGACTTCACCGAACATATATTCCCTCACAATTCTTGCCTTTGAGTAGCAGTCGACTTTTTTATAATGCGGGGAAATTTATTGGTTATTTAAATCTACGATCACCTATTTTACGGAGGCGGGCTTGTCAGTCAATACTCAGTGATCGTCTGGTGCTCCTCGCCTCGATAAACCTCAGGATTTGTCTTTTTCGATACACGAAATGCCCTTTCAAACCGATACGATGGCACAAAGCATACTTCAATATTGGTGGAGAGAGGGTTCATTAATCACCCCACCGCTAAGTGAAATACAACGCTTCTCGCTTGTCTACCCAGAGATTAGAAAGCCTCTGGCAACAACACGGTTGATATTTAGTGGCCGTTGACTGCATGGGAGTGATTGGTTGACAAGATTGACGACTTGACTCACCAATGTAAGGGATTCAAACATGGTCTCTGGTCATTTTCATTTTGTTACCGCGATATCATCACTTCAATCAAGAAAAGGCTTAACTTTGTTAAAACAAATAAAATATGTCATCTTGGTGAAAGCAGATCGCCTTACAGGAGAACCTGATTCTTACGGTCCCACTCTTCCAACTTGACGACCTGGAAATGTGGTATTTTGATTAACACAGGATGTGCTTATGCGTTTGAATTACTTGGGATTTCGAAATATAAAATCACAGGAAATAGCAGGATAGAATTGTGAATTATTTTGTGTTGAAACTTGAGCATATTGTACAAGAAGAGGACCTGTAGCTGCTATTGCCGAATACAATATTGGATTGTTTACTTTAATCCAAAATATATTATTCGCGGAGCGGGATTATTTTTTTATTGCAAGCTTACTTCACCATGGGCATCAGCTTCCCCTTATAACAGAGCGATATTCCGCTGAATACATTGATATTGTTAATGACTCCGTGAGCTCCTCCCTTTTACCGTTCGACATCGGGCTATTTTCTTTTCCATCTCCGACTGGGAAGCCTGGTATAACGCTACCAAATCGGGCCCATGTGAATTGATGCCGCTAACCCCTGGAACACAAACTTTCTTGGGTGTTGTTTTCGTACTGATACCTTTTAAATGTGGCTTGGAAATAGTCTGCTCTGCTTTATAATCTTCACCCAGAAAAGACTGAGAACGGTGACCAATCTGTTGATAGCCAATCTTGCCGTGTCCGACGCTATGGTTGCACTACTCTGTGCCCCTTTCAGTCCTCATTACTATCTTCATCAGGATTGGGTATTTGGGAATTTAATGTGCCCTTTAGTGGGTACCATTAAGTTCGTTTCGCTGTTCGTCTCGGTCAATACGCTTCTTGTTATTGCCGCCGACAGGTAAGGTTATGATACCATTTTGAAGGTGTCTTTTCAAGAGATTTTATATATCCTTTATATTCAGATGTGGCTCGAGAGGTTGAACCTTAATGACCAAAACAGGTGTAATGTCTAGATTTTTGGCTGACTACAACAAAATAAACACTTTTTTTAACCATATTTTGAAACCGTCACACCACATGTTTATCGCATTAAGGCGTATCTTCTATTAAATTTCCAATATTATTCTTCTTTTTTGTGAGTGTTTTTATAATTTTCCCACAACCCTTACACAAAAAAATAATTATTCCTTACATGTCGCCAAATTATACGATTTTTTGAATTGCTTTTAAAGTTACACCCTTTTGAAAAGTGTGAAATATAAGGGGAGAGGCCAACAAACGCCTTGCAAGATAAGCATATATTAAGGAACTTAACTATAAAAAAACGATTTTGCCATAAATAGGTCGTACGTCAATTAAATCAAGGACAAGTTCCTTTGGCCCAAAGTACCTTTGGTTTGTAAGAAGTATATACGTGGACACATAACAGATACACGTTGGCCATATAGTTTTGATTAATTGTCTGTACTAAGTTTTTCCAATACGCCAATCTGTATTCCATTAGTTCCCTGACAGGCGAATAAAATTTACAGAAATTTCCTTCAGCAGTACAGATTAAGGAACACAATATCATAGATATTCATGTTTGGAGTTGTGCATCAAGTAATCTCAAGAGATAGTGACACTTTCAAGAGTATACGCAGTATAGGACAAATTCAGAGTCCCAAAGATCCAAGGTGGTGCGAATTAAGAATGATGGAAATGTGGTTGATTTACATGTGCTTTTATCATGATAAAACGCGACCACGTCTAAATCATTTCAATCCTAATCGACACAGCCAGTCAGAAAAGCGTATATTATCAATGATGTGGAAATTTAAAAAAACTAAAACTCTACAAGACTTCTTGAAAATAACTATGAATCGTTAAAGAAAATGTATCCAGGAAGTAGAATTTGCATTTCTATCTCTCTCTCTCGCTCCCCCTCCCCTCCGCACTCTCCGCACTCCAATGAATGTTCAAATACTAGATTATAAAATAACAAATATGGTTACCCTTCAAATATTAAACTGTTTTGTAATGTTTGTGACCAAACACTTATAGTATTTTATTTCGTCAAATTTACCCAAGATATGGCGAAAAAGCAGGACAGCGAGGAAAGATGTTATTGTATCAATCCATATTGATATTGGAAGAGAAAATAAGGTACATTCCGTTCCACATTCACTCATTGTAGTAAATATTATTCTGTAAGATTGAATACATCAAGAGTTTGTCCACGTTATTTTAAGGTTTTTCAAGATGTGAAAATTTACTTTTTTGAAGGCCTCCAATCCATAACCGTTTCAATTTAAACAGGCCTTTGAGATCACTGGTATTTAAAATGAGGTTAATCTTAAATGACGTAAACGTCCTTGCATTTCATGTTTAGTCCACATCCACTTTTATTTAAAGAGCCAACGTGAATTTTGGGGCTCTTTACTGAAAAGCCCGCCAATTGTCAGAATTGCACTTTATTATTTTACAATCAAGACGCCGGCCAGCTCTTGTATTGAAAGTTCCTTTTTAAAAGTGTAACCGAAATATGGTGTATTTTGCAATGTAAAAAGTGAGTTTGTGTTTTAATGTTTAGGTAGGATACTTGTCTATGTTGCAAATCTCACATGAAAAAATAAAACTGGTCCCTCATGACGGAGGGTCCTACATATGGATAACCGCGGACTTGTAGACGAGGCTATGTGGGTACAGTTTGTTTGCTAAAACAAATGATGCGTGAAGTGAGAAAACAATAGACCTATGGCCGAGCGTAGGACTCAGGTATCAATTCTGAAATTAAGGTTGTTGAGATATAATATAAAGGTCAGAATTAAGCGAACGAGTCTAAAATCATCCCGTCACGGGGACGTTAAACCCTAAGTCCATGAGTAATTTAAAAATGTGCTTATAGGCACACGGCTATATGTATATTTCGATTTAGTTTCGTAAAAATGTATAGAGTTCAAAGTTCATGATTATCCCAATCTATCCAGGAGCGTAGGTACCAAATGTTAACGCACATGTAATAGAGGTGGGAAATAGCTATTGAAAGAAGAAGTGCTCCGGACTTCTGTCGACCAGATTGATTGTCATAATCAGTTTCCGTAGACTAGGTCATTTTATGTTTCTGTTTCTGAGTGGTGAATTGGTTTGCGTAACATAAAGAAGGGTTACAACTCCTAGTACTTGTCAATCAAAGACAAGAATGATAACAGAAGGTAATGTGTCGTATTGGGGAATCAGTTTACGATCCGTTGTCAATTTAAAGACGAATACTGGAAGCTTCGACGTTTTGGGAAGCCTAAATCAATGACCGAATTTTAACGGATACTTCTTTGCAATACTCCTGCGCATAATATATAGTATCGTATTGATTTGCAACAATACAGTATTCCGGCAAGAGTAATTTCAGACCTTTCTAGGGAAAAAGATATAGCTTATATTTAATTTTCCAACATTATATCTTTGCCATGAATTTGTTTCCTTCTTTGCCATGATTCTCACACGAGAAAAACCTAACCTTCATAATCATAGGAAATGAAGAAGAATACCTCTTCTTCTCAAATTATATTTAATACTGCTAACCAATATACGGCAAAGTAAAAGATCATTCTTACAATTTCTTTTAAAGCTCACAACTTTTTTTCTATGTAAGCCACATAAGAATGACCTGCAAAACGTGGTAAAAGGAAGTTTAATATTGAGAAACTATAAAATTCCTTTCGCCATAAAAACGGCTAATGGGACCAAGGTCATACGAAATAGACTTAATGCAAAACGTAATCAGAATGCAATCACCAAAGCCTTATCAACGTAACTTGTTTTTATAATGAGGCTGTTCGCTACTCTCGAGAAATAATCAGGAAATTAGTGATGCATGAAGAATATACTGAAACCAATGTCAGACTGCCATCATATTTATAGGACATGAGCATTCCGAGCATTCTACATTTTGAGTCTTGTTTTTAAGAGGTTAACTCCAATTTGTTAAAATAAAAGCAACGAAAAGTATTTTTATAATATTGTGCAAAAGGTTAATACGACTATCGAAGATAAACAATGTTAACATATTTACGAAATTTATGACGATCTAGTTTTTAATAATTTTAACATAAGAGAAGCACGACTATTCTGTGCAATTTATTCTTAAGTCTAGAATCTTTATTTAAGTTTGGGCATCGAGCATTTTGGGGGTTAGCAAGATGTGTTAAATGTGATTCATATTTCATGAGTGATTATTTATCATGCGTGAAAACCTTTCCAATTTGAAAGGTATTTGATTCTGTTTTACTACTAGTAACTTACTACAATCGCTTTAGTAGTTTTTTTTAGAATTAGTTATAAGAAAAGAATATCATTTATCAATTAAAGTATTAGAAATTTTCATAAAGGTAGACAACTAGTCCGATAATTAATGCATTAAAATATTTTTAATAATCTAAGGAACAGAAGATGGGAAACGGCGTTTGTACATTTACTGGAACATATTTGATGCACGCTGATTGAAGGACAATTATAAACTAAACGAGAGTAAAAATATTTCATGGGAATGTATCAATATTGATCCGGCGGTACATAATAATACTGTTAGCTGATTCAGAGTAAAGATGATGGGAAGCAGTTAGGAGATCAACCGCCAATACAAGGGCTGAATAGCTCAGTTGTAAGAGCACTTGTCTCGAAATCCAGAAGTCGCCGGTTCGAACCCCGTTTCAGCCAAATTGATTCTTTACTCTCGTTTAGTTTATAATTGTTCTTCAATCAGCGTGCATCAAATATGATCCAGTAAATGTACAAACGCCGTTTCCCATCTTCTGTTCCTTAGTTTATATAAATATTAATTTTATGTTCATTAGAGCATGTAGCTTGGTTTGGGCTCCAATATGACCATTTTAGTGTATTTTTCTTTCAAGACTTGTATTAATGGTTTGAGATGATATGTGAAAATAAATTTAAATTAAGTGCACAATAATGAATACATTCAGGGCAGCAATAAAAGCTATATACTATAAATCAATATAAAGTATGAAGTTTGGATCGATTGAAAAAAGTGCTAAATAAAAAGTCCCAGATATGTCTGACGAATAAGACGTTTAATTCACTTGATCTTAGTGTATATCAACAATATACAAATAGTACAAACTACGAATTATCTATGTCAAAGGTACAATCCTAAGCTCTATCTGTCAAAAGTTGTAAGTTACAAATGTAGCAAAGGCATTCTACATACTACAGCATAACAAACACATTCCAGTAAGAATGTTTTTATACCAATTCTTTTCTTTACTGGAATAAGATTATTTTATACTTTTACATTGTTCGAGGTATGAAAGGTTTGGAGCAAAATGTGAAACAAGATAGTTTCATTTCATTGAAGCACGCCACGAAAAGGCAGAACGGCAAGGAAGCATAGTGACTGGTACCTGTCCTGATAAACTCGCGAGGCGACAACATTTTAAGAATGTAACATCTGTTTGGCGCGCCTGCAGTTGAACTGGTTCGTTCATGAATCTTAATATTTTGATTCTATCTTTTGGAAACCTTGTAATGGACTTTCATCTTTTCCCATTTTAAACCTTGAAATAGATTCTAGCTTTTTGGCTGTCCTGAATTGTGTTTTCTAGGAAATGAATTTCGAAACCTGAAAACGTGTTATTTATAGTTTTTTTCAAGACAGTGAGAGGTTATAACACAATCCTGGCTGATTGGTTTTAATTCACCTGGTTATTCGTACCTGCAAATAACTAATATTCTTTTTGTTATAGTAATCCCAATAAAAGTTAGTCGGCAAACTGAACATAACTTTAAGGGGAGTTTCCGTAACCTGACCCATCTGACACACGGAACCTTAACCAACCTAACGGGATAAACCTGTTCTTTATTCCGTAAGGGTTTTCCTGAATTCATAGTGTGTCATAAAAAGTGTGTGGTCAGATGGGTCAGGTTACGGAAACCCTTGGAGGGGCTGGATCTCGTAGTTCCATCATAAATAAATAATTAACGTTGAAGAACTAAACAGCCCCGCTAAAGATTTCAACTTATGCACCAAGTCTTAAGCGTAATCAGAGACATAGATATTACAAAGATTGCTGGTTATTCAGCAATACACTAAGTTCATTGTGTTTTCACTCTCATTGAGCTGTAGTGTAATATCCACATGTGAGCCTGTATTGATCTTTTAATTTACTTCTTGTTATATTGTTGTTGTTGATTTAGTTTTAGTTTTGTTTCCTTTGTTCCTTGTGTTTTTTTGGTATAATCCAGTAACCATTAGTGTTTTTCAAGAACAGATAATACCTTGGATCCACACTAAATGTAATTCTAGCAAATGATATTTAAATACAATCTTTCAATTTCCTACATTTTGCGAACATTTTTGTTGGATTCGAAATGCTGGTCTTTGGCAAAAAAGCTTTGTTTTTAAAGTTTTATTCACTCTGTTGGCCCAAATTTTAAAATCATTTATACAAAGTCAAAATTAAGTTTTTGCCCGAATTCCTCAACCTTTCTCTTACATTCAGTAGAGTCCCTGTGGATTTGTTTACTTGATTGTTGTGTAAGCAATCCTCTCATAAATCAATGCTATTACAAACATCCAAATGTTGCCATTCGTTACCAAAAATGCGCGTTCGTACTTAAAAGTGCGGTTTTCAAGACTGAACCGAATCAGATAAAGCAAATACCAAATATCGCAAAATGTAAGAAGTAAACTCTCAAACCTTTTTTAAATCGTTTTTCGTGTAAGTTATAGCACAAATATATGGGGATTATATACTTATACGTTTGTTTGTTAGTTGTAAACCATTTATCTCAAATAAAGAAAATATAATTGTTCGTTAAATCTATCAAATTGCTTTTGATATGGACTAGTTTTCAAAACCAAGGTATAACGTTACTCTTGCCTTAGACGGCGAAGATACGTCATTGGGGGGGGGGGAATTTTAAAACAGGTCAAGAGCATCGACTAAAATTTTACATCAATGTTGGAAAATTTAATTGGCCTTACGAATCTGCAGCAATTTTGCGGTTGTCTCAATTTTCTCGGTTTGATATTCTTGGGCTCCGAATTCCAATTTCAAAAAAGCATGATAATAAGAATAATAATAAACATTTATATAGGGCCTACAAAGAACACATCGTCTTTTACAAATTACAACATACAAGAAAATCAGACCTTTGGAGAGATGATTTTTCAACAGGCGTTTGAAAATAGAGATGGACGGGCCCTCTCTGATGTCAACAGGAAGTTGGTTTCAAGTTTGATCCAATTTTAAAAATCAAAGTACCTTTATATTACCATTTCGTCCATTTACTAAATAAACAAATAGGTAATGATGTCAACCAATCGTATAATTGCTGGGAGTATATCATATTATGAGTAGATAATTCTGTTTTCCTCTCATTTTTCTCATATTTAAAACCCCATTTATTAACGGTATTAAAACAAAACCAATGTAATAGTAAAAGTCATAGACAAACCTTTGAAACCATCAGATAGGCGATACTATTCATTGAATGAAACTTTAAAGGCACTATCCCTGGATTGAAAATCAGAAACTCAAAAAATAATCAAAATCAATTTTTGCTGCCTGTAGACAGTATATAGGTGTCCTAACATCCCTTACAAGTATAAGACCAAGACAGCCAAATAAGAGAAAATCAGATATTTTATCCATACTGTCCGTACGGACAATGACTTACAACACGTAATTAAAATGGGACTCATATCTTTGAACGCTGCTGTTTTCCTCTCAATTTTCTGCCAATTTTCAGTTGGAAAAATAACGTATTAAATTCCACAGACTTATCTTTCATTTTAGCTCCTCCCTGCAAATTTCAAATATTTTGAGTCTTTTGGTGCCCCCTCCCTGCTAGTGTCTTACGGAGTGGGCGCCCGCGAGACACCCTCATCCCCATTTTACTGTGTCCTGTGGGCCAATTTAGTATAATATTTTTGCTTCTATGCTTCTATCTGAGGGAGAAACATCGGACATGATCGGGTCCGCCCACCTTCAATGTAATACTTCAGGTGCAACAATGACAAAAATTGAACTGAAAGTCTGAATGAACAGGAGGACGTATTTAGAAATTCGATGTAATTACAACTATACTGTTAAAATGTTCTTTAAAAAATGTCGTTTTGACTGTCAGCCGGGACTCGAAACGTGCAGATAACTGTAAAAGGGACTCGAAACGTGCAAATAACTGTTGTGAGTCCCAGCTGCCAGTCAAAACGACATTATTTGAATGAACATTTTTAACAGTGTATATCGCTAAATACTAGTGACCGGAAATTATTCGTACATATATATATATTGTGTTATTATTTTCCACGCCATTGTTTACCATATTGATATTATGTTAACAAGGCCTTATTTTGAGATAGCTCAGCAGTATAGCTGGAGCTTATTTCAAAATAAGCGTTTATCTAATATAACCTCCATAAGCGGGTAAACGTTTCATATAGATGTCCCAAGGATGCAATGAGGCATTATAATTGATTCTGTCATAAGCTGTATGATGTTGTGCCGTAGGGCTTGACGGAATCAATGGCAGTACCTCATTTGCATCCTTGGGACTTCTATATGAAACGTCTACCCATAAGTGTGGTAGATAATTAGTCTATTCCATTATCACATTCGCTGAGCGTTTTTAAGGATTGTAATCTCAAAATGTCTGGAAATTTACATGCAACGTTTATTCGCATTGGAAACACGTCTTTTTTGTTACCAGGACAAGTCTATCATACAATGTAGTTTCAGCTATACAGCACAAAAAAAAATCATTATTTAAACAAAATGCCAATATGCAAGGTATCTCATGTTTTTAATCAACAGCCACAAAAATAATTAAGTATTGTGTACACAAACATGTGTATTATTTTTTTCAACCCAATTAGAATATGTCAAAACAACTATATTCCTATCAAGTTCATGAAATTGAAACATCAAATATCAAAATCCCGTTCTAATGTCATCTTATTCAGTCTTTAATGCATGGTATGAGCCAAAATTAAATGTGCAAAAAGATGACTTAACTTCCTCTTTCTTCCATTGTGTATTTTTTTCTTTTACTTTTATCTCTGCTTTTAACTCTAAATGTTATTTACACTTTGTTGTTTGTAAATGTGCCTTCCTTTTACTGACATCAGTAAATAAAGATGTTCAACAAAAAAGATGATTGTGTATACTCGTTAATTGCACTGTATCGATACCAAAAAGCCATTTAAGGTTTTGTCGAGCTACCAGTAGCTATTTGTACCATTCTCTAATTGTACCATTACAATGGCTTCCCTTTTTATTGATATTACAGTTTCAATAATTTGACTGAGCAATGCGTAAGTGTCTATACTTGCATCTTTCTTAATCCTTGTTTTGAATTCATTTTTGGAGAATGAGCCATTTATAATATTCCATACCTTAATATTATGCCGCTTTCAGTGCAAATCTCTTGAAAGGATATATTAGCTAACCTTTATTTTAGAATATGCCGCTTTACGCTAATAACGTCGGGATAATGGGCTAGGTCAGTTATAAATACTTCATTGTCTCTGTTTTTCCAACCACATAAAGACAAACTAGGTTTATGTGTCATATCGTAATGTAACAGTAACAGTCGTATCTAATATAATAAATATATGCTATAGAATTGTTATTCATAAATGTTGGTAAAGAGATACATAAGTACATTGATTGACTGACGAATTGATTGATCGATCAGTCGAATCAATCGATGGCTTGATAGATTGATTTAGTGTATTGAAGACTGAACTATGAAAGAGAACATAAGTGATAAGAGAAAGGAAGGTGAGAGGGAAAGAAGTAAAAAGTGAAGAAAGAAGAAAGAGGAAAGAGAGAAAGAAAGGAGAAGAAAGGAAGACATTAAGGAAGATAGAAAAAAAGAAAGAAAAGAGTAGAGAGAAAGAAGGTGGAGGAAAGAATAGGAAGGAAGGTTGATTGAGATGGAGAATAGGGGATTTTGTGTGAAGGAAGCAAACAAACAGAACTATTTAAAGGACGGAGAGAGGAACATTTTTAAAAAAGTGCGATCCAATTTGATTTTTTGTTTGCATTATAATGCTTACTTACCAGTGGCCATTTCATTGTAAATCACCTTAAAACTAAACTATAAAACAAACTTGCTGTCTGTAGAATAAAAAGATGAATTAGGAGCAGTCAGGCAAGTTCAAAAACTTAGTTGTGTGATTCTTTCTACTTTTTGTCCTATAACCATACGACACGTTATCGGCGGCGGTTTAAAATTAATAAAAGTGCAAATTTTGGTGGTGAATGACTCCTTGGTGTATTTCTGTAAGGCTCGATGAAAGAAATCAAACAGTGTAATACGGAATAAAGCCTAAAACCCATTAATTGATTATTTCGTGAAGAATTAAAGGAGAAGTAGTAACAAAATTTTGGGAAAGTGTATCTTCAGAGAATCTCTGCTGCTCTCTTAACTTGAGAATAATACAAATAGAAAAATACCGCGTTCGGAGCAAAGATAGTATAGATTACTCAATCCAAACAGACAGGAATAATTCTAGGTGCACTCTGTAATATTGTTCGTAGAGGCTTGGCTAATAGCCACAAAATGATATCTGATATTAGGATTATTTCATCATCATAGGAAAAATCACGAGTTCGCTGGCGTCCAATTGGAACAAAATACCCACAGTGACTATGATGACCGGTAAATGTTTTGCCAAATTATTCCCCAATGAGGCTTGTATTTTTTTTAAAAGCGTCTGGCGACCGTTTTTACTTTTGCCCTAATCCCCACCCACGCTAAAACTTAAAAAAAATAGTGAATGGATATTATTTTTTTTCTAGGCGGAGAAACAGGTTAACTTGTTTCAATACGTTCTATAAACCAGTTAGAACCACACCAAAAACCATTAGTAGAGGTGACGGGGTGCGTATTAGTGCTTTTAAGCGTCATCTTTTTTTTGGATTTAAAAGATGTCTTTAAGCTTAATAATGAAAACTTTAGATTGAGCTGCTGTGTACGATAGATCCACTGGGGTTATAATTTTTATTCGTTAAACTATTTCAACATGTAACATTGTGTGAAGCTACAGATAAAAAGATACTTTATTTTTAAAAGACTTTTAAAATGATGGCAGTAAAATCCATGCCAAGGGCTATACACCATGCTGAGGATGATTTGATTGATCGGTCGGGGATTGATGACTGACTGCTGACGACCTAGGGATGTTTCATGGCAGATTGAAAAGCCCGATGGTCAGCAACCGGATACCACTGCTTTGTGGTTTTATATGTTTAACTCCGGGCGTTCTACCGTTGGAACCCCCACACCCATAGATCTTCCCGGGGTGCCTTATAAACGTAAATACATCTCGAAAAACTTGATCGTTGGGACCCCCCCCCCACTCAGTTGATTTAAAAACACAACACAAAAAAAAAGAAACTGATGTGCCATAATTCACCGGTGTGGGTATTGCTGTCAAAGTCAAACAGGTTGGGAAGTGTCGCCAACCAACTTACAGGGTGTCTCAGAAAGAAAGGTCCCTCCAGAAACAGCCATTTTACTTATGAATCAATTCTTATCCTTCGTTTGAGCTTGAATTTGAAAATATGTATATTTAAACAGTTGGTGAAAACAAGAAGAAAAAAACGGTGTAAAAATAACAAACAATGACCATTTCCCTAAAATGATTTGCAAACCTTACTTTGTCCAAGGCTAGCCATTTAGCAGAGGAAATATTGGATGCCAATATCCCAACTTTAAAATGTTTTTTAAGACCCTCCTGGCAAAATCTCTAAAATTCCAAGGTTCATTGCTGGCTCCCAATCGTTATTGTTCAGTTTCTACGAACTGCAAGGCATTATTTACGGTGATGTGTCTTGTTCGTGATTACCAATCTCTCTCCTGCACATTTTAGAGGCTTGCCATGTTCCAGATTTTTGCTTCTGTTCCCCTGATCGCCATCTACTGGGAACCCTACTTTGAGGGAAACTTTTACCCATTCACGATGAACGATGTCGATGTCCTTAAGGCTTTAACCAGAGCAGTTCAGTAGGTGTAGAATTATCCTTGTCGGAGTCCCGCCAAATGCCATTATGATGGAAAAGTGCGCTTTTTATTTAACCAACATGACCAAATTCATATTGTAGTATGAAGGAGACGGGTGAAGGGATTTAGGTCACTCATTTGAGAACAAATTAGGCTGTTTCAGGCTTTTTAAGCATTGACATGTGAACAAATTAATTTAATCTGAGGAGTTATGAGTGCTCAGCCGTGACAAGTAGGGTTGCATCCACTTTAGGGAGGAAATAGTCATTGTTTGGTTATGTTTTTAAAGGTTCTTTCTTGTTTTCAGCCATATGTTACAAAAAAGTAATATTGTCATAATAATAAAAGCTTTTTAATAAAACAAGGATAAGAATTGATTTAAGTAAGCAAAAAAAATGGCCGTTTCTTGAGGGTAAGTTCGTTCTGAGAGGGAACATCCCGGTATTGCAAGTGGAGGAGGCAAACTACCCAAATCCATTATGTATCGGGTAATTGGACCGAATTCACAGAAACGAGTGGTATAACCATTCCATTGGTTAAATGTGTTAAAATAGCTTAAGCAGATTCAAGATGGTGTGCTTAGTATTTGGCTAGAAAAATTAAACTTAAAAGTAAAAAACTAATATAAACCATAGTAGGCTGATTTGTATTGGAGAAAAAGAAAAGATCTAAATTAAAATCTTCACTATTTTGTAAACAACAGTAAGGATAAGCAGCGATTTGGGAATCCCCAAACATCGAAAAAAGTAAATTCAGTGTTTGTGTTTTGGTTTTGTGTATTGTTATTAACTGATTGCTAACATAACCCTGCAAGTGGTTGGCTTGAAAAAAAACATGGAATAGGCCCATTTACGGTAGTTCATTTTATCTTATTCTAAAATTTCTGTGGAGCGATATAAAATTTTGATTGAGGATAAAACACTTACCCTATTATATCCCAGATTTTCAAGTGCCACAAATTGTGCGCCTTTTGACCTCAAGCACGAACATTAGATTGTTTGTTTTTTTTTTTCTATATTGGTGCACAAGTTTGGGACATGGGGACACCATTCACCGCAGTTATTTGCTGGATGACGTATGACAAACGCAAGTTAATGGAATTATTGGACAGACTTATCCCCAAGCTAGATAAAAACAATCCAATTTGTGTATTCTCTCGCATTATCGCGGCTAATTCCTTTAGTCTTTTATATGGGGATATGTTTCTATTGGTGTATCGGTGTAAAATCAGGGTTTTACATTTTTAAAGGGACATCGGACATTTATATCTCTCGTTGCACCTTTAGACGAGGGTCAAAGATATTGATCTGACAGGTGCTACGTGGATTAACACCTCAACTGTATGTATAGCAGTCATAGGGGAAATACCTGCAATGAAATTTAATTTATAATTAACAAAATGGATGCAAGAGAGAGAAGGAGCGTGAAGTAATTGGAGAGAGAGATACCAATCGAGGCGAAAATGGGGACAGGGAGGTGTTTAAAATCAATAAGATGAAAGACAGATGTACATCTACATACACACATATGAATTTCAGTACATTACTATAACCAATCATCTTAAGTAAGAAATTGTGTTTTTTATACTTTACTGAATTCATTTTTAAAGTTCAAAGACTCTACAACAAATTGCCTTTGGGCGATGTCCTGAAAAATCCTAATAATCGTTGTCATCATGCACGGATCATCTTCTTTCAATACTAAAAATAAATCGGAAATGCGGGAACCACGGTGTCTGAATTTGTCGGTGGCTGCTGCTCGATTGCCCATCATATCAAAATACGGAAGTTCCGTTGTAGAGTGATCAATGTGATGTGAAAAAGCATATCCTTTTATTACGACTTTTAAAAAAGGTACACACATTGATGTCAAACCTTACAGATCTTGGAAGACTCAAGTATTTTTCTTGACTAAGGTGGGAGAGATAACAAGTTGTTTAAATTTTTAAGCGTATAGGAGGTCCTGAATTTTAAGTAGTCAAGGAAAAATACACAAGAATATCAAATGCAATGGTGTTGCGATCTTATGTGTAGCGAGCGTAAAATTAAGGTTTGTAGTTATAAAATACTGCAAAATTTGGGCTTTTGAAATATTTAGAAAAAAAAAAAAATTTACACTAACTTAAAAATGGGGAATGATTACCTAAATCCCTCTACCATCCACTGATTTCCGCTTATGGACTGAAAAAAATATATGGGAATCATAGAACCTGAATTATCGAAGGTGTATTTTGTTTTACCCACAGAGTACTCTCCTTTTCCGGATACGCATACGTAATGTTCTCTAAAATCCTTAATTTCTGACCCACCGTTATCCAAATATCCATCTCCCCGCCATTATTGCAAAACTCTATGGTTAACGTATTCGTCGGGAATTCTTTTGAAAATGCCTTAAACATCGCGAAGCTGGCATGGGGTGATGTTTTAAAACACCCAAAATTATTTAGCCTTGTACATACATAACAACAACAATATTTGTAAAGCGCCTTTCCATCGAGATCAAAGCGCAAAAAATAAAGTATATAAAAAAATCAAGATGGTGAAACAAGCAAATTAATACACAAACCACTCAATAATTGGGTACAAGTAAGACTTCAACATCTTTTTGAAAGAACACAGTGACGGAGCCTCCCGGATGTTTCTTGGGAGGGATTCCACAAGAGGGGTGCAGTAACATAAAATGATTTATCCCATGTATTACCGCAAATGAGGCTCAAGAAGTGAAGTGTCATTAGATGATCTAGTTTTTGGTCCAGTTTCTGGTATACGACGGTAAGAGATGAAATCTGAAAGATACTGAGGCGCATTACCATGAATACATTTATAAACATACATACATATTTTAAAATTTGATGCGCTGCCGAATGGGGGGCCAATGAAGTTTGTCCATGAGTGGCTCAGGACTGTCAAGTCTTTTTGCAGCGAAAATAAGTTTGATGGCTTTATTTTGCAAGGCTTGTAAGCGATCAATGTATTTTGACTTTGCGCCATAGAGAAGCGCGTTACCATAGTCCAAACGTGCTAAGATGAAAGAACGAATGACATTATGTTTTGTGTCCTGATCAAGAAACCTACTTATTCGGCGAATGTTACGGAGATGATAGTTCACAGATGAAATAAGGTTATATATGTGAGATGTCATAGACATGTGTGCATCGAACATGATGCCAAGATTTCTTACTGTTGTAGATGGTTTTATTTCAGTTTCACCAAGTTTGAGAAAAATAGATGGTGGGAGTTTATTCAGTCCTTGGTAAGTCCCAGCTATGAAAAATTCAGTTTTGGTTGGATTAAGCTTTAACTTATTGTCTGACATCCAGTTGCTCAAATCTGTTATGCATTGCTCAAGTTTAGAAAGAGCAGTTTGACATGCTCCTGGAGATTTGGGGTTAAATGAGATATAAATTTGTGTGTCGTCAGCATATACGTGAAATTTTAGTCCATGTTTTTAATGATAGACCCAACAGGAGAAGTGTATAAAATGAATCCCAATGGACCCAATACGGAGCCCTGTGGAACCCCATAATCAAGAGAGTAAGAGTCAGAAAATATGTCATCTATATGGACCTGGAAACTTCTACTCTCAAGGTAAGACTTAATCCATTTGAGAGCATTGCCAGATATGCCAAAGTCATTTTGAAGGCGATGGAGCAAGACATCATGGTCGATGGTATCGAATGCTGCAGACAGGTCGAGCATGACAAGAAAAACCACTTCTCGCCTGTCTACAGCATCCAGTATATCACTCTGCACTTTCAACAGTGCCGTCTCTGTACTCCTCTTGGGAACATATGCTGATTGGTAAGCATCAATAAGTCCATTTTCAGTTAAATATTGTTTCAGTTGTCCTGCAACAACTTTTCAAGTACTTTGGATATGAAGTTTATGTTGGAAACAGGCCGGTAATTGGAGAAGTCATTACAATCAAGAGACGGTATCTTTATAATTGGAGTAATTAGTGCTCAGCCCATAGACTTTGGAAAACTACCTGTTTTCAGAGAGGTATTTATGACATGAGTAATAAATGGCAGGAACACATTTAAGTGTTCTTTTAGTAACCATGTTGGAACACAGTCAAGTTTGCCTTGTTCAAGGCGGTCTACCAACTTTTAAGTTGGTACCAACTTTTAAGTTGGTAATGAATTAAAATTCATTGGTTCACACTCTGATATAAATGTCAGCTAGATCATAATAGGCAGAAATTATCCGATGAGTGGACATATATCCCCTCCTGAAACTAAAAAATAGCCTTTACCATGGCGGAAAGTCACTCTCAAGCACCTAATTAATGTCTCTAAATCACCTATCCTATACCCCCTATTCCACGCTTCCACAAGCAAGTTCAACGCAGGCAGGTTGCCTTGCCAAGCATGCTCTGAGCATGACCACTGTTGAAAATATCCGTCAAATTTTTAACTCCGTGAATTGAAAAAAAAATCCGTATCTTTATTGAAATATTCTGCATTTTCCCTAATAAATAAGGAATTAGTTTATGCTAATTAGTGTAATTAGAACCAACTTCACCCACTCAAACACCTACACTTGATTTATTTTATTTTATTTTATTAAAACTTCTTTTGCCTGGGGAACAAATTCAGTGTTCTTCAATTTGACCCAGGGTCAATACATTAAAATTAACATCATACAAAACAAATAATGTACGCAGGTTTTAAAATGTGGTGCCTTGACAACATATATGGGTGTTTCCGTAAATTAGGGTGCCAGTAGACTTTGGTGTCCCGTTTACTATGTGACATTTTGTTTATTTAAATTTAACAATGAAGATATGTATTCAAACTCATAAATTCCATTTCAAATTACAGCATTTGCATCTAATTTTCAGATTATATAATATGAAACATTGAACTCATTAACTTTTAATTTTATGTATAAATTAAAGGTGTCATTTCCCGTGTAAATGGGACACGCAGCACCTGTTGACATGAAATAAAAAAAGCCTAAACATTGTGTTCTTGGTTTTAATGTGCATCAAAACCTTGAAAATATATGGTATATTGTTCTGATTTATTATAATGCAAACACTTTAAGCTTCCATAACATAATAAATCTGACTGTTTTGGTAATTAGCCGATCATGTTATAATCAATGCAAGTCATTGATTTCCCGTGTAAACAAAACCCAAAATTTTGGTGTCCCGCTTTTTACGTTTACTATGGGAACCAATGGTTTGTTCTGAGAAACTGAATGTAAGTTGACATGCTAAAGTTCATTGCAATTGCTTGCATACTTAATTCATGCTATATCGTGCAAAGTTTTTAAAGACAGTGTATCTAAAACCCTTTTAAATTTTGAATATCCTGTTGTGATCTGTGGTTCCCCGTGTAAACGGGACACCAAATGGTGTCCCGCTACACTTGTACCTGAAAAACATTGTTTTATATGCAGGCATGGCCATTTGTACTATTAATCTTATTGTGCCCCCTCAAATAACCAAAATGTACATATAAAACTATACACATATCACATAGTAATGAAATTATCTTTAAAAAAATCAGAAAATTGGTTTGGTGTCCCATTTACACGGGGAACCGGAATGCAGTTTTATTGCAATATTTTTAAGTTTTTGAAAGTACTTTTGACTAATTTGATTGTTATTTAATGAGGAATGGTATTATCAAATATTTGTTCAAGAAATTATTGAGATCCTCCTTAAATTTTTGTTGTCCTTTTTTCTCTCAAAATGTCACAAGTTGGCCCCCTAATTTACGGAAACACCCATATAGTATGAAATCTCATAGCCTGCCTAGTAGTGGAAATGTGAATAAGAATGCATTAAATGGTCGACGTGTAACATTGGACGTCTTAATCAATTTTAGACGAAATCTTGAATTTCCAAAAATTATTTCTTATTGGTCACTTTTTTTTTCAAATCACCAAGCTTTTCCTATTTTTAACCGGGCCCGGACTCCATCAAATTTAGCAAAAATTAACAGAAACAAACATTAGAAATCATTTGCACCAAGTTTGGTGGCATATGGAAGCCTTTGATTTACTCCATAAATTGAACTCATTATCGTTATGAAAACTGGTTTATTCTGTAATAAACGATTTTTTGTGATCAAAGGTATCAAAAAATTGAAATTTGACCAACTCCATGGAATGACCCGTATCTTATATAACCCACAATCATGTACATTTATCCAAACTCACGTTAAGTAATTCTTTTACGGAATAAAAAAAAACTCTCTTGAAATTATGTTGCCAGATGCCTCCGTTTTCGCCCGTATTTTGCTCTCAATATCGGTTGTTTTGTAAAGGCAAAGAATCCGTTGTGTGTCAATGACATCTACGTGTTTTTTGCGGTTTAGCTATAGTAAATCAGTAGCAGTCATCAGTCAACTATCAAGTCCCTTGGTAAAATTGTCATCTTAGAACTTTAAGAATCAGTCTACTGAAACATGACCACAAGCATTTTTAAAGGGTTCGTGATTTCATATATAGGCCTTTCCCCTATTTACCTCTGTACTTTGACTTTTCGATACAACAATTTGTTCATACGTTTTTCATAACCTAAGACTATGGCACGCTAGAACGGACATAAAATAGTCTAGCAGATTTCATGGGTTCCCATGCACCCCCCTTAAAACTAAATTCTAACATGATTCTTAGGATCTCTACGACATCTTCTTAAAGAATTTTGATGTTACCAAATATTTTACCACGGGGTCTGTTTGGCGGTCATCTTGGATCCAAAGAGAGCAGTCATATAAAGTGGTTCGATTTAGTTGAAAGGTATCCCAAATGATTCGTCTCATAAAGAATCAGAAAATATGTACTTTGGCATATTTGTGATGTTTAGTTATCGAGATATGGGTGAAATTGTGATAAAGGTCATTGAACTTTTGATTGGTCATTGAACAGGGGCCAAACTTTCAAAATGCATGGATCTTGGCAAAATTGGTGTTAAGTTGTTGGTATGAGCATGAGCAAACCAGAAAAGTATAGTTTGCAATATCTAGGATGTTAATAGTTAGATGGTAAAATTCGTTGTAAAGCTGTCTCTTGTCAAATTTGCATTGTTTTGTATGGGAATTAGCGATGAGTCGTCTCCTTCCTAAAAACAAACCGCAACGGAAGATCCTAAATCATGGAAACTGTACATCCTCCTTTTTACTCAACAATGAGTATTATTATTTTTTTACAGTGTAGGACTACCCGCGTTCACCAGAACAAAAACTTTGGTATCAATAAGTCGAGCCCGGGTAATGGTTAATTTGGCACATGCATTACCGTAAGAGGTGCTTAGACGTGAAGCAAGTGATCGTTAGAAAAGTCATGATTGTAAAACTGAAGATATGTGCTTTAAACCGTTCACTGATATACAGAACTATAAACAATCTTTGAATATTATTTTGAGATATAGATAAATAAAAAGGTTTCAAAACTTTTTATGATGGGGGTTCATATGACAATTTCCGTGAATTGTAGGATTCGATCAGGCCACAACTAACCCACTCAGTGGTGTGAAATCATTTGCCCTAAAACTTTCCTGACTAATTTTCTATAATGTCCCCCAAATAAAAGGCCGCCCAGATGGTATAAATGTTGACCAGTATATATATTTTTTAGAAACTAAGCAAGATGATATGACTTCAAGGTTCTAAACCGTGTAGATTTGTCTTTATAATGCACGCTTGTTAGTTCGAGTTTTATAATTGCATATATTGGCTATTTGCTCGGCTTGGTTATATATCATTTACTTATAAATGCCCTCGTGTATTATTTGAGTTTCGCAAAGTCATAGGTTGTGTTAGAATCGCACACACAGGTCTACCTTCTCTTTAATCTATAGAAGCAAGCTAGATCTATGTGAAGCACTGAAACCAAAAACAATTAGGTAAATGTATTCCTAATAGCAAAATAGCGTAAAGTAATAATCGTTTCCAACTTCCTCGCAGACGAATACAGTCTACACACTCGGCGCAGGCAACATAGTTGATTAAATTTTATCCTAAACTATAATTGTATGTTGTGTTTCAGCAGCATGCAACAATCGACATGTCTATTAATGTCGTTTGTAGAAAATGCGTTTTCGCGCGCTTATTATTTTTTCCCTTTTTAATTCCTGCAGATGTGAAAACATTTTTCTATGGTTGAAAGTAAACGATATCAATCATTAGTACTAACTAATTGGCATCTTTGTTAGTCGATATAGTTGTTAAGAAAACTGACTGTATATCAAAATACCCGTTGCAGTGTCAAATCACGCCTTCAGGGAAAAACCCCACAGGGGGCCATCTTGTTAGTAGTCCAATTAAAATACAACTTGATAGCTGTCTTACGTTATCGAATAACGCAATTTATATCATTCATATCTATATGTGGTTGACTTTTAACAATCAACGATGAAATTTCAATATTGTATGGCATATTCAATCGGTTAACGTACGAGCTTTACATAAGGTTTCATAGAATTGTGAAATTAAAGGTGTGGTGGTTTTTGGCGTCCTTTTTTATTTACACAAGAAACCATGAATACATTTTATAATAAACTATGAATCTATAAACTCTAGAGCACAAGGGACAATTGCATTCACTTACAGTTGCTCTTCTTGAGCAATTGGCTTTCTTTCTCTTAAAGGGACATAATGGCTCGAAAAAATTGACATAATGAAAACGACCCTCACCGAAATCACTTCCACGAGTTTGAAAACAATTTGGATGTTTACCACTCTGGACAAAACAGTAAAACAGGAAGAGTTCCAGGGGAGGTGGAGGTTCTGGCAATTTCTGGAACAAGGATGCTGACATCACTGCTAGCATTTACCAAACTTGAAAAGCATGTTGTCATCAACTCACAGACCATTGCTATTGTATATGTGCTAACCCCGGCTTATCCATCTTTCACTGGCCAGGTCAATATCTTACTACAAGCCTGAATCCCGGTCTGAATGCTTTTGAATTGTGTCGCAAAACATGCTAGATACACTGTAAATTCTGTCAGTGATGTGCACACCTTGCTTTTCTGTTCCAGAAATTGCCACAAACTGCCACCTCCCCCCTGGAACTCTTCCTGTTTTTACTGTTTTTACAGAATGTAAACATCCAAATTGTTTTCAAACTCGTGGAAGTGATTTCAATAAGGGTCCTTTTCATTATGTCATTCTTTTTCATACCATTATATCCCTTTAAAGAAAGATGCAATACCGTTACCATTATATAGTTGGAATTGTTTCACTTATCAGATACTTGGACCCATTTGCTTCCCATAGTTGTAGATTTCTTAAATTGTTTACCACAATTTTTGTGTCATTTTTACTGAATAATGGAAAATTTTAGGTAAACATTTTTTACTTAATTATGGTGAGGTTTTATGGTTTTAGATTGACACCTTTTCCAATTTTGACCAAAGTTAGGCGATATGTGCGAGAAACTTTTCACTTATACGCTCGTATGTTGGCAGAAAAGCAAAGTGGGGGCTTTAGGGTGTAAGATAAGAATTGTACGAATATATGATTTCTTTTCCTGTAATACTTTCGATTGCTTGAAGAACTTTAAAAAAATCGATAAAGCCATATAAATGTATCAGACTTCGTTAAAAGCTCGACCCCACTTGCATTAGTCGTGGCGTTATTTGGCCAAACTTTCCAGTTAAGTTCTGCATGGAATGTTTGCGCTGGAGTCTGCACTTGCCTACAAAAGAGGAGGGAAAAAATAGAAGTAAGTATTCAAATTCCCTGACGTTTTACCGGAAATTGAGGCTAATGTTGATACCGACAGGTGTGCGATCCCCTAATGATCAGCCTCAATGTTTCGATCCATTTATGATATGAATGCTATGTTTGCATTGAGGCTTATATTATATACAGACGAACACATTTCTTGTGCACTTACCGTGTTGATATAATTGTCTGATATTATAGGTCGGTGTGTCAATTATTAAAGGAAGGTAATTGGAAATAATTGGAAGGTATTTGAATGTACACATACCATGCTTTCATTAAGAATATTCAAATGATAATAATAAAAACCAATAAGATTGTAAAAGAATTTGTATTACTCTCGCTTGGGGAAATTCTGAATTGATGTATTTTGACAAACTCGTTTTCCACATTTAACAACGTTTAAAAGAAAGGTAGTTTGGGCTAAATTCAAAAGGATAAGATGCCTATAGATTCCAAATTCCAAAACGTTTTTATCAGAATTACCAATCAAATTAAAATGGATTTTAAGTGTTGTTATGAGCGAAATAAAGTGATTGACAGTTATTATAACTGATGTTAAATGACGTATGAAAAGTGTATCCACATTTTTTTTTTATAAATGCACTTAATTGTTTAAAACACCTGAATAGTTGAAAAGAAACCTTGTTCGAAGCGCAGCGAAAAGCCATAAATTTTAAAGCTTAAGTGGTGTGACGTGCGAAAATGTATAACTATTCTATAAACACAGTCGTCAGTATACTTGAGCAATTCGAAGTATATAAATGGCAAAGGACTTCTAGTGTGATACATTAGATCATACATTAGACATAGACCTAGTTAGATAGTGCGTTGAATCACCGGAGCGTGGGCTATCTACCGCCTGGGGAGGTATTATTACATTTTAGGAATTCATAACTTAAGGGCTAAATACACCTGTAGATGGATTGAATTCTCATATGACACACTAACGTTGATCATAGGCAGGAAGAATTTGACTAAACCACTCGTCTATGAATTATTATTCACCAAAAGTTATATTAGTAATGCTCTATCAAGGTCTATAATCATAGTTTTGCTCTAGACTTATTTGACTCGATGATACTGTTCTCTGGAAGCGTATTAAAACCGAAACAATGCTATTGCATTCATTCTTTTTATGGTATTATGTTTGTATTTTAAGGTTCAATAAGCACAATGGGTCAAGGATCTTTTTGTGCTGTCTTCGCTGTAATTCTTTAAAAATCTAAACTGTATCTCATTGGAAATGAATGAAGAAGATCAAGAATTGCAACTTTACCTTTTTGTTGGTATGTTGGTCTGGTTCTGCCTGGGAAAGGAGTTTACTGTATTTTTGTAGGTTTTGCAATATTTTTGTGAAATATTTTTCTAAACCCGGACAAAATATTGATATTATATTTTGTATCTGAAAGAAAATCCTAGCAAGGTTCGGTGTTTAGTCAGGTACGTAGTTATCCAAACTAGAACAAAGCCAGTTTAAAAACCGTTGCGCGTTTCTGACTCTAAAGAATTATTGCTGCTGATGTGTTGCGGTCTTTTAAATCTCTTCTGTTCTAGTTGGGAGACACGATAAAGAGAACACCGAAACGTACTATATGTTATATTCTATTAAGACACTATTTACTATATGAGCATATAGCTTTCATAGAATTTCTTTAAAAAAAATTAAGCTTATTCGTTCACAAACCGTTCAAAATGAAATTGTCGAAATGTTTGAAATTGTTTGGATTGTTTAACAACCAATGAATAAAGCTATGTCCTGGCGTCCTAGGAAGATGCATCGATTTTCTATTAAAATTAACACAGGGTATGACTCTTATGCTAAGGACACTCGCAAATAAATTCTCTGAATACATTTGTTGTTAATATCTCAACAGATACTTGACATATACAGGGTGAGTCAAAAAAACTGCCCTGATTGTGTCCGCCATTTTGAATTTTTAACATAATATATATCTAAACATCTGTGGTATCTGGTGAAAAGCTTATTCATTAGCTTGAATTACTGCAAGATCATCCCAATCGGTAAGTACAGGCCGAGTACAGTTCTTTCCAATCAAGAAGCTGCAGTGAATAAATAGCCTGATTTTCTTCTGGCACTGAGTTCCTTCGCTGAAGCGCGTTCCATTTTCAATGTGAATCCGTGGACAGGACACAAAAACCGACGACTTGATTCAAACGGACTGTAGTCGGTCTATACCTAACGATGTGAATGATCTTTGCCGTAAATTAAAGATATAAAACCCAGCTTCAGGGTGATACCAAAATTGTAGATACATTTACTTTAAAACTTCAAAATGGCGGATCACAATCCAGGGTCAAGTTTTGACTTTACCCTGTTAGAGCTTCAAAAATATGAGTATTCGAGTATCTCGTCATCGTGAATTGTGAATTACGCAGACGCTTTTGGCACGCTACGGTCGAGACTCAGGCTGTACACAGATAAGGACTATTTGAAGTTGCACTCTCAAATATTTATTCCATGCTGATTAAAAAAGGAACATATGTTGAGTAAAATCTTAGTCACACATTGAGTAAACTTTTCGCCCGTTGGGTGAAATATATTCCGCTTTAGTAAGGTTTACTAACTTTTCCAAGTTTTTCTAAACAGAAGAGATTGTTCCTTTTAAAATGTAAATCCACCTTTTCACAGTACGTATAGCTGGCACATCACAAAAGATATGAAAGATGTTATGCACATTCTCAAAAGTCGATATATTGAGCAGGATACTTTAACTATTACTGTAAACTTAAATGGCTGACGGCAACATATCGTTATTTCACGGACCTTTCTTCGTTACTTTGTGAAGTGAAATAGATATTACAAAAATCTTTCCAAGCTAAATACACTGGGTAGGGCACAATTCGACTTGTGCAGAATACCAAGCAAAATTACTTGTGAATAGGATTTCTAACCGTTGTAAATGTTACATCTTCCTTACTGGCAGTCTGCATGAATTCCGAACTGTCAATAAATTACGCAAAATTTACGGATTTAAAAAAGAATGTCTCACTAGTAGTGATAATTTTTATGCAATTAAACCGTTTTTCCAAACTGAGAGGTATATTTGTACCTTTTTCCAGGGGTACTTTCAGGTTTGAAAAGCGAAGAAAATAAGTTAAAAATTAAGAAATAAATAAATAAATCAATAAATAAATAAATAAATAAATAAATAAATCATGTGGTACCACATTATAATAAAGGACATACTATAAATACGATAGGACCGTGGGCCACCGTTAGGATCAATCTGACCAACACGCACTAGATCCAGGAAGGTAGTCCATTAGCTGTAAACGATCCCGGCCCAAAGCTATCAATACTCACATCTAAGGACCTCTTGTACTACAAAGATTGGTTAAAGCACAGAGATGGAGATAAGCACAGAGCTTTTAAAACTATATCTTGAAAACAATAATGTTCTTCTGTAATTAAGTATTATATGATAGTACAATTATATTGGTGGCCACTATAGCCGCCACAACGGCGTTTATACCACTGATTACTTACTGGCAACCAAGTTGCCGTTAATATGCCGACATTTTAAAACGGGTAAACCGGGTTACCTTATGGCTTTCTTCCTGTAAACTTTGATTAATCATACTATTGGTGTACGGTTCTTTTGACAAAATCGGAAAATGAATAATTGGGGTTTTCCGTAATATTTTGGACGAATATCACACCTGGCCTTTCGAAAATTGTATCTTAAGTTTAACCCTGGCGTCCTTACCAGTGAGGTAGAACGAGATGGGAGAGTAGACACCAGAAACATAATCCTTTCAAGCAGATATAAAGTGAGTTATCCCATTGTTGAAATCAATAGATATGGAACTGTGATATATGCCTTTAATGTTAATGTAGGTTATCCGACTATATGAGCAGGACCGATCATTGCCTCTTCACTTTCGTCAATTACAATTTAACCTCTGGTGACCTGCAACGTAATACTTTAAAAACAATTACTCTGGTTACTTCATTTGCATTCTTAAGCAAAATATTCACTTTTAATCACCTTTTTCAGAAACATTGGTAGACTTTTCTTGTTATCATTTCTTGGTGAAATACAATTCAATTGGTAATTATGGTTTTATATTATTTTAAGTCGATTTTACAAGTACATTTTCCCATTAAGTAAAAAATATATCATCAGTTTCATTTATTATTCCTTGATAGTTGGCGTCCGAAATGCTGGGTTTTATCTTAGTATAAAGAGATAAACGTTGGTTTAAACTTTGGTTTAAATTTTAAAATTAATGATTATAATGTAATACCGGAAGTGCTTCGGAAAAGTCATTACTTTTTGCTCTTGGACAGCAAGCTAACTCCCATTTAAGACTCTCCAAAAGTATTGCCATGCATGCTCCTTAAAAAAACGTTTAGTAGTACGTCAGCCCGGACCAGTTTTTGGGCACCAAGGGGTAGGTGAAGAGTGAAAACTTTCATTGCTACCACATGTTAGGTACATTGTGGGGATCATCGCCTGGGTGGAATGTAGAATTCATAAGTGTGCAATTATTTTTTATGGGACCAAAAAAGGTCAAAATTGACCCAAATTAGGTAAAATCATAGAATGGTGATTAATTTAATTTCCGACTTCATATGAACTGTAATACTAATAAAATCCCCCCCCTATTGTTCTGTGAGTCCAAGAGAATTGAATGTTGCGTCTGGGGTTAATTTGACCCCATAAAGGACCAAAAAGGGGGCAAATTGACCCAAATAATGTAAAAATCATAGAATGGTGATTCCACCTTCATATTACTTTAAATAATTTACTTTTGCCTCTTCCCCACTACATAGCTGTAGATTCAAGAAGAATTTGGAATGTGGAATTTGTGTTATTTTTTGACCCCAAAAGGGGTCAAAATGACCCAAAGGGAGG
>JAMKCH010005697.1:0-33853 GCA_023653785.1 Ophioderma brevispina
TAAAATCAACTCAAGTGATTATGTGAGAAAGTGTGGGTCTCATTTTCGTCCTAAGTAACAGGTTTTGATATAATCTTTAAAAAAAATCCCATTTGTTATTTTTATGAAATCATTTAATCTAAAACCAAACTGCCCCGAAACTCTTGATGTTGCCTGATCTTGACAATAAATGAATACTGCGAAAATATAGAAGAAAAGATTGGAAATGTTTGAACTATTTTATTTTTTTTATTTTTTGAGGTGTTTTTGGCCTTGGCCAAGTTGACCGTAAGTAAAGAATGATCTACTCTCGTGTATTTTACTTGCGAAAGTTGTGGGCTTACCGCTTGACTCGAACCGACAACAAGAGACTATCCAAAAGAAAATCATAACGTCCACTCTTAGACGCTCGGCCACGAAGGAAGCTTATAGCAGCCGCCGCAAATTGTTGGATATGATACTAAGTGATGGTTCTAGTGAATGTTGAACAAAAGAAACCCGTTAAACGTCATTTTCTTTGCGAGATGAATATCTTCAATATTATCACTAAAAGGCACATCATAGATAACTAAAATATGTAAGTTTGCTTACGAACCTTCGTAAACAGGCTGATGTCTGTGAGACCACCTATAAGAGTTTCGCACTTTCCACTAATAATATTATAAGTGACCGCTTGAAAGTACTTCTAACTTCATCGTTTCCGTTTCTATTTCATATGTTCACATGAAATGTTGTCCAATATACGTTTTTTGACACCATGCAATGCTCTGGGTTGTGTAATGCGAGCGGTTAGTGATTATTGATGATATTGCAACCTAGTGCTATTTCTCGTCACACGCGCGGGAAACAAAGGGAAGTTTGTTTCGGTTAATATACTCACGGTGTGTGTCTTTGTATAATGGCTGTTTTAATGTGTTTTTGGACTGTTTTTTGTGTTTTTTTTAGTTTTATTTTTGTAAAACTTGGTGACACACTACCGTGTGTCTTAATACTCCCATTAGGGAACATGGCATATTCCCCACTTTGCAATCTTGTAGATGTACTTATTTCTTGAAATAACTTGCCTCAAATTCATCCAAATCCACCTTTTTCCTTCACCAAAAAACAAAACAAGCCTTTCGGCCCCCTGGAGATCTCACAACATAGCATATCCAATTTATAGTCTAAACACCGCCCCTCTATCCCAAACGGTTCGACAAAGTTCAATTTTTTTCTCACAATGCAAAAGGCAGTACCCTACCCCCCAGCGTGCACACTTCTGTCTCTGTCAGCACATGTTTGGATTTTCAAAATTATACCAATTTCCATATACAGACCTCACGTCTATAACGATAGGATTTCAATAACGCAAAACGAACTGAAGCAGACCACAGAACCTGTGAATCGCAAGTCCATAGGTACATTTCATAAGCAAAAACAAACTGAACGAGTACAGAACCTGTGAATCGCAAGTCCATAGGATACGATTTCAATAAAGCAAAACAAACTGAAGCATTACAAAACCTGTGAATCGCATCTATAGATTTAGATTTCAATAAAGTACAAGCGAACTGAGCAGAGTACAGAATCTGTTAATTGCAAGTCTATGGAGAGGATTCATAAATATATACAAATGAACTGAAGCAGAGTACCAGAACATGTAATTACATGCCCAATAGGACCACAAATAAAAAAAAACAAAACTGAAAGCGAGTACAAGGATCAGATCCAACAAGAGGGGAGAACTGCAGCACAGCAACCCTATGAAATTGTGTATCAAAAGACCCCCCCCCCCCCCAAAAAAAACCCAAAGACTGAAACACCAGTGCACCAGGAGCCACTAAACCCAATAATAAAGAATAACCAACACGAACTGGAGCAGAGTACAGACCTATAATTACATCAATAGGATCATAATCAAGAAAAAAGAGAAGAGAGAACTGAAACCTTGCAATGTCCTGCCAATAATACCAAAATAAAGCAAAACAAGAAATAAAACTGATGCAACAGAACCTGTAAATTATCTGCCATTAGACTATAATAAGCTAAAGCACAACTGAAGCTGAGTACAGGACATAGGAGTTATCTGCCATACTAACTTCAAGCACACTGAGCCGAAGCATAGAACCTTTGAACTAAGCACCGATAGAACCAGAATAAAGTACTATCAAGCAAACTGAGCAGAGTGGGATTTGTACTAATCGGACTGGAATCAACCAAAACACTGAAACAAAGTACTACCCAGTGAACTGCATGCCAATAGGACTGAACAAACACTTCAAGCAAACTAACGTACAGTACAGTACCTGTGAATTACATGACAATAGGATCAAAAATAATCAACACAGAACTGAGGCAGAGTGCAGAGCCTGTGACCTGCCATGCATTAGAAATAAAGCACTTCAAGCAAACTAGAGTACAAAACCTTGAATCACGTTGCGTAGACCAGAAGTACAGTACAGAACCTTGTAAAATTGCAACCATGGAACTAATACTAAAACAAAAGAAAGCTGAAGCCCAGGATAGACCCTTTTGAGTCACAAGCTTATTAGATCATGAATAAAGCAAAAAATAAGAAACTGAAGCAAGTACGAACCTGTGACTGTGTGCCTCATTAACACAGCATAAACCATAAAGAACTGAGCAGAGTTCATGTCAATTAAACATGAAACTGCCACAATAGCACGAATATTAAGCCAAAAGAACTATAGTGTGCGACCACAATTTCCTGTGCCCACAGGATTGGTCCTCCATGAAACCAAAATAGGAACTCCAGTAACTACAAATGTAACGGATTTATTACACTATGAAATAAGAAAAGAGTGAAACTTTACTGAAGAGTGAAGATAAATTACCAAACCAAAGAGATGCAGGGAGACCCACCGCAAGGCCCACCATTTCACTGCAAATTCCCTGCACTCAGGCTATGTATCTCATGTACCTGACTAATATTAGTGTTCTCAAGCCAATAACACCATTAACTCTGGATCAGCACCCACAGAATTTCAGAACCATACATCCATCTAAAACCCTGTCTCTTCAACTCTCTATGTATGCTATCTGAATACCACATCCTACACACTATGTCCATGCACACTCAGCACTGTAAAGACTCATTGCTCACTAATATTGGAACTCTCCACACTACACAGACTTGCTCACAAATAAGGGAGCTCATGCATATTTTGGGAAATATGTGGAATTTGTTGTTCTGTCACAATTGCAAACAACACTTTGGTACCGCTGGTGCAACTAGCGCCATTCTTGTCCATATTGTGTTCAATGTCGACGAATGTTTGCATCATATAATCAGTACTTACAACACAGTGTGCTTCGTGAGCACCGCTCTCACTTACTCCAACATATTTTTGCCATAATGCCAGAGGGCATTTTCTACTAGTCAGAACATGGAAACAGCACAAGTGTACATTTTGTACTACAGTAGAAGATATTCGTTTCATTCCAAGATTCAAGCACATACCTGCCAAACACCACATCAGATTACACCAAGAGAGAAACATAACATGCAAATGAAGAAACTACTATGCAATCAACTACAAAATAAGAGAAAGAAGCTAACAGCAGAGAAAGATATACAAAAGGAGCTCAAAGAATACACACTAGAGAGAAAGAAACTGACAGAAAGAGAAAGACAGATAAAAGGAGCCTCAAAGAATACAAAACTAAAAGTCCCTGAAGCCAGCACAGAAAGAGGCATGACAGGAAAAACGACACCAAACACATACAAATAGAGAGAAAGAGAGACAGATAGAGAAAGATAGACAAAAGGAGCTCAAATAATACAAACTAAAGAGTCCTGAGCCAGCAGAAAGAGGATGACAGAAAACGGACCACCACAATACAAAATAGAGGAAAGAGCTGACCAGACGAGAAAGATAGACAAAAGGAGCCTCGACGATTCCAACCTACAGAGAAAGAGCTGACGAAAAATAAAAACAGACAAAAGGAGCCTCAAAGAATACAAAACTAGAGAGACATAAACTGACAGAACGAGAAAGGCAGACAGGATCCCTCAGAGAATACAAAACTAAAGAGTCTAATCCAGCCGAAAGAAGGATGACCGAAAAACGGACACCAACAAACAAAAATATAGAAAAGAAGCTGACAGACAAGAAAGCATAACAAAGGAGATCAAAGAATACAAACTTAAAAGAGCCTGAATACCAGCAAGAGTATGACAGGAAAAACGTAACACCAACAATCAAAATCAGAGAGAAAGCATCTGACAGACAAGAATGAGTAGACAAAAGGCATCAAGATACAAATAAAGAGTCCTGAGCCAGCGAAAGAGGATGGCAGAAAACGGAGCATCAAGAATACAACACTAGAAGAAAGAAGCTGACCGAAAGAAAAAGGATGACAAAATGACTCAAGAATACAACCCACTTCAGTTGCAACCATTCCCACGCTATAAACATGTATCAAGAAGGCTACGTACACATGTGCTTCATGTTTGGCGATTTCTCTATAGGAGATCAATGGTGAAAGTGAAGAGATCCAGTTACACCAAAAGCACTGAAGCTTTTTAGCCAAATGTATTACCCAAAAATCAATGTTATATATGTAACAACAATGCCCACAATGCCTCATAGGGTAAAATGTCTACACAATGTCAAGCCACACTTAATTCCTACAAGCAATTCCCCTCTGAACTGGAGAGTGGTGTCCTTCTCTGGAATGTTCCCCTATTTCTAAAATTTAATCCCTTTCATGCATATTGTGACACTTACAAAGGGCAGCGCATGACTCAAAGGACATGGTTGTACTGTGCCGTCTGATATACCAAATGTTTTCGCACCATTACTCCAAGGTGCACAATATGAAACATTATCGCACTGCACTGAAAAGACGACTTACTGATAAATTGCTTTGCACAAGCAATTCATTCGTCCAGTATGTTAATGCTGCCCTCAACAAGCTCAAAGAAATCAATTTCACCTACATAGTGTTTCCAAGACAGCTCATGGGCTCACATCACAGCAACAGATCCGAACTTTGGCAAATGTTGGAACAGAGCCCTACAGACACACCCCAGTAGCACATCTACACAACCA
Source organism: Ophioderma brevispina (assembly GCA_023653785.1). Classification (NCBI taxonomy): domain Eukaryota; kingdom Metazoa; phylum Echinodermata; class Ophiuroidea; order Amphilepidida; family Ophiodermatidae; genus Ophioderma; species Ophioderma brevispina. The sequence goes on from JAMKCH010005697.1 coordinate 5,034, forward strand.
TTACGAGACCAAGAGGAATACCGATAACTGCCCTCCCAAAGATGCCCTTAACAGATCTGAGATGAAAGTGGATAATTGATAATCCAATGATTCACCAACACATGAGAAGCAAACAATCTCTAAATGCAGCAACCTTGCTTACACTCACCTGAAGGACCACACTATCACAGAACACATTGTGAAATTGCTCCTGTGAAGGCCAAGATTCCAGTCATTGTCCAGCACAGAGCCCAATTGGGAACCAATGGCATTCCCAAAACTCTTGTCCATATGGACAGGGACCATTTCAATGTTCACAAGACCTGTCAAAACTGACCCAGTCAAGTATCTGGACGCCAGATTGCAAAGTGCAGACGATCGGTTCTCAACATCTACAGAATATATTTTCCGCTTTGCATTGTTGAAGTGGTAGCACTGAAAAACACCATCAACATATCTAAACTACACACGCATCATCAGATCTCATGCTGGTCACTAAAAATCCTGAAAATTCCAAAGGTTTAATTTCTCAATGATGAAATGTTTGCCCACCTTAAGACCATCAGAGCACCCCCCAGTACTGAGACAGATGCAACTGATATCTGCAAAATCAAGCAACTTTGCTTACACCTTTTTTCCTCACTGGTTACTGCAGCTGAGTTTCCACTGGACTGAGTGATACAATTATAGGACAGAGTAGCCAAAACTTCACTCGCAGATGATGTGCACAATGGCTGGCAAACACGAGTACGGTGGGCAGAAACAAATCCTGTTATTGCAGCAAAGCAAATTGACTACATATATTTGAGCAATTGTGGTAAAAGTATTCTCATCGCATACATCCAGTGGGTCAAATCCTCAATTACGAACATACGTAAGAATGCCAGCGTGGACGCAACACTTCTGCACTATACATTGAAAGTATCACTCTCCGTCGTGAAGAGACTCTGATGACAAGTCATACCCTTCCATAGATAGTATGTTTCATGTACGCAGCCCAGTATGAGACATAGACCCCTGCGCTACCCAACCTGGTTCCACCAGACGTGCATCATCACACGTACATGCAAGAAGAAGAGGGGTGTCAGATGCCGCTTCCATTACCCATGGCCACCATCTGAAAAACATGATATGCGTCCACCAAGAATGTTGTTTCACACACTGAGCAACAAATGACAAATGTCTTGAGCAAAGTCTTCTCCACACTTGCTCAAATAGATAAAGATGACCCTCCAACTGAGAGTGAAATGATGAAAGAAGCATGTCACCCCAAGATTACTACCAGTCACTGCAATCAGCATTTAAGAGAACAACTGTCGTAATGCAACGAACCTTCTGAGCCAACGTAACACTATATCCTGTCATCCTCGGCCACTAAGGCCAAATATGGACATAAAATCATCACATTGTCTGGCATGTATTGCATATTTAACGTCATAACATGTGCAAGCCAGAAGAACCATAGTGCACTCAATGAGGAAAGCCTGCAAAGAGGCTGATGACAGAAATGTGCAGCAGAAGTTATATCATATTGGACAGCAGTTCCTCAAGTGCCGAGAGTCTCAAATCATGAGGCTTTGCACGAATCTTCACTCCCCCTGAAAGATCTAACCCAACTGTTTACCTTTTTATACCAAGTCCCCAAAGACCAGCGCACTAAGGAGCTAAACCAATGGGTCTAATACACCAAATGGAGTTGAGAATGATGAAACATCTACCAAACAGCGTCCCTAGACCAATATGCTCTAGGCCCTGATGGGTTAAATGACATCACACTTGCATACTTTTGTGCAATTACTGCATCCGTTAAGACATGAAGACCCTCGACCCCAGATGAGCAATTCCCTAAGATTATGAAGATGCACACAACAAGGATCACCTCAAAGATGGGCTTGGTGGTTATGTACAAAAGAGAAAAACAATGTGTTTATACGAACCCACAGTGTTTTCTAGATAAGAGATCGGAACGGGCACCATTTCAGACTACTCTTACTCTACTATCATGGCGTGCATGAAGAAGAACCTTCGCCACAGCAATGGAGTTGGACTAGTAAGTAGGAAGAAGTGAAAGAATCATATTCTTCAAAACATCAGAGCATTTGAACCATACTTTGAACAGGTTCAGGAAGCTTGAGACCAATTGATTTTGGATGATGAACACTGGGTATTCCACCAATACTGATGAAGTTGACACCTTGGATAACTTGGTCGATCCACATTTGCACTTTAAATCCAAGTTCCTAGAATATAAGATTGTCCCCACGATAATGGTGTTCCAGCAGAGGGACACTCAGTACATCTATCCACATCATTTACCCCAGATTGGAGAGTACTATTAGCTGGTATGCTTTCTTTTAAATGCAGACAAAACACATTATTTATTTCATATACCTGGGACTATAGCACTTCCATGCAAGCATTGACGAATTCCGACCTGACCCATTCTACATCTACTTATCAGGAGGTGCTGGAGTAAAGGCAAAAGCCATCTCTCCAGGCATATACCAACGGACTACACCAGTCGTTGCTTTGGCAACCCAGGCCACAATCCTGATCATCCCACCGTTCTACTCACTGCATCTACTGGGAACCAGCAACCAACATAAATGGCACAACATTACATTCAGCATTTCTTGCCAGTACGCCAGAGTGGAAAAGCTTTTCATATCGCAGATCGAGGTGATGACAGTTAATTCAATGCGATCTGCATATCAAATCTGCAACTCATCATTTGGATTAAATTTCTATGGTTGGTGGAAGTTACCATAGAGCACCTATCATTAGCTCTACAAGACATCTTTGGGGCAAAACTTGCCTTTTGCTGGTATTTCAGTGCTTGCAGTGGGAGACCTTTTTCGTTACCTCCGTGTTGGTGACAGAGCTGTATTTCAAACTCCAACCAGAGACTACAATGCCTTATACGGTGCCCATTTGTAAACGGCCTTCCACCTATATGAGTTAAAAAAGGAAAACCCCCCCTCCCCCCCCCATTTTTGGTCCGCCAAGAATACAAACAGACCCAGATTTGCAGATATCCTTTGTGTGTCCAAGTTCGAGTAGTGGATATCAGTCTGAATTGATATGCAATAATTGCTGCATTCCAAAACACGACATGATCATCACCTGGCCAGAAAATGACATCATCTGATTCTAACACAAATAAGCAACTACAAACAACACAACAGGATATCGACAACATTAATGGCAAGAATCTTACCAATAACTGCCCTCGATTCTCGAAGAGATCTTCCATACTGGGTATGTGCAGTAAACATTATTACGTCTACTAACTCCATAAACAGGTGGTCTACTCAACCACTTGAGGTGTGGGAAGGGTGGCTAACGATGGTCCAAACCAAAAACACCGACCTTAAGCGATCGCCTAGTTTCCCAATGGAGCAAAACTGGCACCATCGTAACTCCATATCCCACCATCTATCCACCAATGGGATTATATATGTGAAATTGATGCCGATAACGCTGCATTCCGAATCGCAAAACAAATCCACCTCATCTTAAGTAGTCTGGGATGTAAAGAGCAATCACTGCCAAATTCCCTCTTTCACGTAGGTCACCAGTCATGGTGGAACGAAAGCACTATCCAGCATGTTACTTGGGCTCTTCCAGCCCACAAAGCTCCGGGTGCACATGCACACTATTGTTGCAGACCTCACCATTCCACCAATGTTCCATCAGTACCCCGTAGGTCTACTTACACCATCATCAGTCGGGCTACCAATCGACAGGGATTGAAACTGATCAATTCTCTCCTGCAAAATCAGAGTTAATGCAGCTGCCTTGGACGCACACAACAATGCTACAGAGTCTTTTTTGAATGGAAACATCCTCTCCAACAAACTCCTGCTGACCATCTCCACATTTGGCTCATTTGAATATAACGCTCATGGAACAGCCACCTTCAACATATTCTCCAAGAGCATGCTATTTCAAAGTGCACTGTACATGCTTGTCAGACCGCCACTACAAGCTCCGCCGTATTCCGCTCCACTATCAACAAATGGGACAGTAATTACAAGCATAGCCAGCATGGCCTAGCACTCCTTGTTAGAAAGTCATCTTGATGCTTCAGTTCAACAACTCTGGTTGCACTCATCTTCATAGCCTTTCGTGCATTGTGGAAAATATCTGGTCAATCATACCTCGTCAACATCCTGTACAGACCACCAGAACCACTTGGCAGATTTTACAACTCAACCTCCAATCACGACATACAATCCAGACCAGCATTATGAGACTTACCTTATGGGTGATTTCAACATGGACCAACATGACAACAAACTTCAAGAGCACATTGTCAAATATGTTCCCAACATGGCTTTTCAGCAATGATCACATCACCGACCTCATCAACGTGGTGGTGTCTTGGACCTCATCTTCCTATGCCCACAAACAGACAATCTGCTGTCTTTCCAGTAAGCCTATACATACCACTTCCTCACAGGACCCAACTCAACAACCCTGCATAAACGGTAAAGGTCCTCTCACAGTGCTAAGGACTACAGATTTTCCCTCCAAATATTACTCCCTTGACCTGTACAACTTCAAGATACAAAGCGAAGCTTCACACCAAGCCAAAGAACGTTCCTTGGATACATAACTGATGAATTGCAATCAACGGGACCGTAAACCTGAGGGAAGTTAAGTACAGTACAATATTGCCTAAGAATTTGCTGTTGTTTATGTTCCTCGTCCATCAGGATGAATATGACTATCACAATCCCAAATAATTGAAAAGATGACTAGTTTTTATGACTAATGCATAGATTTATGAGACCATTTTGAGCATTGAAAAGTCTGACACACAGGGCACTCAATGGAATGAGAACTGCCCAATGCTATGGGTTGATTCTAGACTTGCTTCTGCCTTTTAACCACAGCCTTGATTCATTCTGTGCGATTCCTGAATGTTTCTAGGGGGGGGGGGGTGGGGGGGTGGGGAAAATTATGGGGGGGGGGGAGTTGGGGTGGCGGGGTGGTGGTGTGGGCGGGGGTACGGCGGTTGCTCGTTACCGCCCCTTTTTCTTCATTCTCTGCCATTTTGCACCAATCTTGATTGGCTTTCTCAATGTTTCATTTTGTATGCTTTCCCAACTGTTCTCCTCGTCTTTGCTGACACTCCTTAAGCAAAGAATTGAGTGTGCTTTGAAATGCCATCTTCGTCCACACATGAACAAATTCCTGTCTTCAGTTTACCATAAAAGATTTTTCATGGGGAAACAAGAGTGAGGTACCTTGGCCACACGACCAGCCATCAAGTGCATTTCTTCCAAGATGCGTAGATACTTGGGCATAACCAGCACAGTGAGACCTTCACATCTGGGCCCTGGCCCGTACCCATGTTCCTTAACAATCCTTCTCAAGTCAGATGGAAGTGATTTATTTCCTAGCATGGTGTTGGCTACGCTGTCCAATTTCACACACAGCTGTTTGAAAGTCTCATGTGGTGTGACAAAACCAATAAATAACAAATATCAACAACACAGTTTCGAAAACTGCTTTAGATTTTTCATTCCACTGACTACAATCTTATGAGTAAATCCAGTATACCAACACTCTTTCTATGGAAACGGGCATATACAATGTACTAAACATAGAAATCTTGATCTTTGTGTAGACCTATATGGCATCTGAAACATTCTTATTGAAGCCACATGACTGTACATTCACTGATCCGCAAATTATTAGACTAAATCCTTCAATCCTCAGTCCAATTACATCCTACGAACAGCAACCTATCTGGGAGTGAAGCTTTGACCTTCAGCTTACTTATCGGCAGCACCTCGATCAAGTAGCCACAACAAGGTATCCTTTGAGGAATAACTTCCTGTGCCGACTTGCTGGGTGCCAGCCAGCCCAATGACTCTATGCACCACCGCCTTGGCTCTGGTGTTCAGCGCTGCTGAATATGCTGCCCCAGCATGGTGCAACAGCTCTCACACAAAGAAGCTGGACACAGTGCTCAACAAGACTTTGAGAACCATTACTGGTTGCCTCCATCCCACTCCAACTGAGTTTCTACCAGTGCTTGCAGGCATTGCACCTGCAGTGCTTCACAGAAAACACCACATGCACTAACTAGTGAATAAGGCTCTGCTGGACAACAAGCACCTGCTGCATAACACTGTCAATCACACCAGCTCATCAGACAGACTGCCCTCTCATCGACCTTTCTGTTGACACGCTGCTAAACTCTCCAGCTCCCCATTCAACATATTACAGACATGGAACACTGCCTGGCTAGATACTTAAAGGTCAGATCAACTCATTATCTCACTAATGACAGAACTCCCACCTGATAGTAATCTCCCATGCAAGGAATGGTTCACCTTAAACCGGATTCGCACAGTTGATCGCTTCAACAGCAACATGCACCGATGGGGGCTGCGACCATCCCCAGCCTGCCAATATGGTTCTCCATCACAGACTGCGGATCACATTCTTAATGAGTGTCCTACCTTTCACCGACCGGTGGACATAGACTTCTCAAACCCCAACCAATCAACAGTGAGCTGGCTCCACCGTCTACAAAATATTTAGCTGCTGCCTCATATGCAAGAAGAAAAAGTCCTTCAACACGTATGTCCACTTATGATACAATGTTTGAGGACGATTAGAAGGAAGAAAGTTTGAATATTACTTCCCAAACTGTAGCGATCAAATCCAAAGAGCGAAAAACTGGATATACAGGAAATATAGTACATCCTCAGAAACTTCACTCATAATTACGATTTTGATGGGGAAAGCAGCCATCAATAATAGATTGGTTTATTTGCTACACCTATCTTTATGATTGCGCACGTGGGAACATTTTGCAGCTTCTACATGTATGTATATACAAATTTCCAATGAATCAACAACATGGCTGTTTCTCAAATATTCTGACTTCACACAACATTTAATGAGCAGCCCCCTATCAATACGGGCTAATTATTATTTTAGGGGAATTATCACACACAGTTTGTAAGTGTATAGCAAGATTCCCACAATGGATCTGTCTGCTTTTTGCAGCAATTAATAGCTCTTCCATGTCCCTATACTCATATCACTTGCCAAAATTGTTGTGTGGCCACGGCTTGGTTGGGGTTTAAAATTGTTTTAAAATTAAAAAAGCGACAATTTGCACAGGGTCAAGCAGATGTGTACAACTATGGAGGGATCACAGTACAATAGCCTGACAGACCATTAGTTTGATGTCCAATCTGATTCCTGGCCTTTCCCAGACTTTTACCCGCAGGTGGCCATAAGCAACGCTGGCTTTTGCATTTCTGTTGATTTCTTCATCAAAAAAACATCACAGGACAAGGTGCTCCCCAACTATGTGAACTTGTCAACTGATGTGAGCTGTGATCTTAACAGTGATAGATGGTATTACATATGGCTTCCCAGGAACAGCTTGGCACATGACCCCAGTCCCCCCCCCCTCCAGATGAGAACAGGTCCATGCCATGCCCCACATCACAATGCATGCCAGCAGACAATACACAGCCACCAGCAAACAAGGTGCCATGGACTGACTCCTTTACCACCCTGGTCTCAGCCTGAAGCTGTCAAAGATTGAACAGTCCCATTCCATCACAAATTGAACCTAATCCCAGGACAACCATTACACAAAGCATCTTGAAGCATGACACTGAACATGATACTGAAGAGGACTAGTGCTAGAACACATCTTTGCTTTACTTCATTAGTTACTGGGAATCTGTCAGAAGACTCAAGATGATCCTGAACACTCACCATCATACCGTTGTGAAACTGATGCACCATTGAGATGAAATTATCTGGGCATCCAAACTTGGCCATGATTTTCCAAAGGCCCTGACTGAATCAAACACCTTGGTTAAGTCAATGAAAGTCAGAATTTTGTTCCTGATACTTCTCTTAGAGCCAGTGCGCTGCAAAGACTATGTCAGTGGTTCCATGATCCTTTTCGAAGCACACTTTTACACATTGCTAAACCATGGAGCAGAGAGCAAATAGAACCAGGAAACAACAGAAAAGACAATACACAATCACACTCGGGATATATAACAACCTTCCTGGTTGGGTGTCATCAGATGTTTGCCTTTTTGCAGATGATTTTATTCTCTACAGATCTATTAATTCCATACAAGACTGTGATAAACTGCAAGATGATATCTACTCGCTTGTAAATGGGAGACTACTTGAGTTGATATTGATGCCACTTCAAACCATCTGTGCAGTAACAAGACAGACAAGAAGACCAATTCAAGAATTTACACCACCATTCTCCAGTGCCTGCAAACAAGATTTTAGTATGTACATTTCATCTTGACTAGTACATTTAGCTAAGAAAGTTTTGGTGCATTGTAGATGTAAATCCGGACCATTGATTCTCCTATTCAGACTTTCCAAGATGATCAGCACTCCACTCATTTCTCTAACAAAATCTCTATTGATCAGCAGAGCCCTCTCATACTTGACATCACCCATAACAACAGTTCTCAGTTAACTCCTGTGGCTCAATATAAGACAGCATATGTTCAAAAATGCTCTGTTTCCAACTACATCACCCTGATACATATATTTTAAATTTTGCAATCTTCCCTTCTCATATCTGTAAACCATCCGGTCAGTAATTTCAGCAATTAAAACAACATACTTGACTTTCTTCATACACAACTATCTTGATATTTACACTTAATAGAGTATGTATAGTCGACTTTATCGATGTTGTTGCTTTATCGACATGTTGTTAGTGATCGGATCATTCGGCGGGGGGACATATTTTACGCATCGCGTAAATCCGAGTTCTCTTGTTTTAACAAATTGTGGTTTCACTGAGTTGGCAATAAAATATGTGCTGAATGTACGAAAGTTGTTTTCAGAGAAATGGAAAAGATGCACAGTTGCTGTATACCAAAAGCAATATCAGTGATTTTATGATGACCTAGGATACAATCCATGTTTTCTCGAGTTTTATAAAACATTGCTAGCTACCAAAATATAATTTTAAAGTTTTATTTCAATTTTTCATTCATATTTTCAATATTGACCCCTGATGACCTTTGACCCTCAAATGGCTTCTGACTCTTCTCAAGTCAAGGTTTTTTTCACCAAGATTTGTTAGAATGAATTTCACACAAAACTTGACATAATGATAAGGAAATGGGCCATACCCCCATTTAAATGAGATTAGAATGGCTTCTTTTAAATTTTCTGTAAAACCTTAGTGTTGTTTATTTTCCCCAGTTTTTCACTACCTAATTTTATGTGTACAATTATCAGAGCATTGAATATTTGTCAGCCTGGAAGGACTTCACCATTTTTCGCTAGTTCTGCACAGTATTCCTTGATGTTCAGGACCTCCCTACTCTTCTAAAATTGTCTACTAGCAAATTGTCACTCCTTTTAGTAATGTTCCACTGGTGATGGGAACCTGAGAGATTCCCCTCTTGGTAAAGGGGTGATGGGGGCATGGACGGTTTGACCCATGACAAACCTTTTCTTTTTGAACAATTTGAAACAGGAGTAATACAATATTAACAAAGACCTATAGTGTGCAAATATTGAGGGGGCCACTCGGAAATAGTACTGGTAAGCACCCGTGTGAACGAAAAGCGGGATTTAGGGGGCTGTGAAAGGGCAAACGCGGAATCGCGCGGATCCGCGTTTAGGGTCTCAAAATAGCTGATTTGCAGGGGAAAGGGTGGGTGTTTTATTCCTAGACTATCCTAGCTTAGGGTACTGTTAAAATGATCCAAATAGCGGTGATATATTCATACGATTGGCATAAACCAGCAATTTTACAAACCATTTGCTGGCCAGCGGCCGTTTTTGTTCATCTTTACGGTTTTCGGAAGCAAGATCTGCACCGTCTGGCGTTCTTTTTATACCCGAAGTATAAACAGACGAGTTAGTGCATCCGTTGATAACTACATCGAGCATTAAATTGTCGCATGATACTTCTCGTAATTTTTAAAAACTTACTGTCGTTTTTCACTTCTGTATACTAACTCCAGAATAATTGTCATAATGGAAAGCTTCGATGATACAGATTTCATCATAAAGCCATCTTTATCGCCGATATATCCCTGGATATCAGGCCATCGTCACTTTCCCATTTGCGTGCCCCGGCCCCAGGCCGAAAGAAGGCTGTGGGTCACAACTTGGGTGGGGTTTAGTGAGCCACTTCTAATTTGGGTTACTTTTCCCGATTTGGTTTTTGTGATTGGCTATTGCGGTACTAATTAATTCAGCGGGTCATATAATATTAGAAAAATACAGATAAAACCATTAAAATGTAATAAAACAATGATAATCAGTAGAAAAATGATGCCAATTATAAAATCCCATTAAAATATCCCCTTGTTTTAAAACCTAGCGCTTAACATGGTCCAACTGCAATGTCAATCCTTGTGTAGGGGATATATTCGATTAAGTCCCACTTAGGGTGTTTGAGCATTGTCAACCTATTTTGGGTTTAATATTCATCCGGAGTCCTCGTTTAGGTATCTTTGCTGGGTGATAAAATCCTTGTTTAGGGTCGTTGAAGAAGTTTGGATCCTGCTTCAGAGGTCATTGTGAAATGTCAATTCATGCCGCGTGCTTACAACATTACCTATAAGTGGCCCCCCGGGACTTTATCACACCCAAGCAATACACCCACACCTTGAATTCACTTGCCAAAAGAGCACAAAACCCCCATAACCAACCCTATCTACACTTTGATTAACATAGCTCTTTATATAGGTATATCCTTCTCTTCACTGGCGCCTGATTATCTTACACCTGTGGTTTAAGAAAAGTGTAAAGGCTTGGAGAGGTGGTCGGGAATCGTATCCTCCCCTCGTCTCCCGCGGCGGCCACATTGGCAACTCGTACCATGAGCTCGCTGTAAGAACTCCCTGAACTGGACATGTCGACTGTGAGTGGCAGCTCTTGTTATTAATTCCAACAAACACTCAAAATACAAGAAACTCCTCATATATTCCCAGAAAGATAGGTATTGGTCAGAGTGGGCAAAACATAGTGCAGTATTTCACAAATTATAACAACTGGATTACCAGAAAGATGTCCAGTGGAGAATAAAAAGAGGCTCCACACTGACTCCCGAAGCAGCTCTTCAAGAAGAAGCCCACTCCATGCAAGACCACTTAGGCCCACTTTGCTACACTTTCACTCGGGTTACAAGTGCCACTCCAAAAATCCATGGAAAAACTGGCTGTGAAGTTTTTTGATCATGTCCTCCTACACAAAATTAACATGCATGCCAGCATCAGCTCGCAGGTCAGGGTTGACTCAGTGGTGACCACATATGTCCACCAGGTTGTTATATGCCCTTAGCAAAAACAAAAAACCTTGTTTACTTATTGGCAGAATAACATGCTTGGCATCTGATAAACATAGCTGGGCCTGGTCGGCCATGGTGGGCCAGCATGCATGCTTGCAGGAGAAGAAGGAAAAGTATTTCAACGAGTGGCTAAGCTTGCTATGAACCAACAATTATGAAAAGGATTTCTCTGTGTTGTGGCTCGGCCTAGCCCGTGCAACACCTGTGTCAAATTCCTGAGTGGAAATGCTCGGCATTCCATTTGTTAATTGCGTATGAAAACATGAGCTTAATTGAACGCCGGCCTCCTTGATGATGATTCCAGCACAGTAAAAACACACACTCAGACTTACTATTATGATATGTCAAAATAATTCCCAATCAGAAAATGGAAAATACCAAAGTCGTATTATACACTCTCAGTTCAGAAATAGGCATGAGCACAGGCATATAGATTGTGTGCTGAGTACTCTCTTGATCAAAAGATACAACCCTCTTGCTTAGAGTGCTTGTCACTAATCAGATAAAAGTGCCAAAAACTTGTTCAGTCATGATCGGGCACGAAGCGATGATTAACATAGCTGTGTACACTTAAACACAGCCTGATGGAACAAACACTTCCCATTACTCCCCTGTGATACTCATGTGTTATTCCATTATATTCCATTGATAGAGGGAAATAAGCACTTAATCATTCTCCATTGGAATACAGGTCATTTCAACTTGCAAGCTGTCATTTCAATAACTACACACAGTATTTGTGTAGTAATCTCATACACATACAATGCAAGCATTATAGATATAGTTTGCCAACATCTATACCAATGTGCTAGCACTTATCACCTTTAGACAAGAAGACTAGTTCACAGCATGCTGTGAGACGTAATTCCTGAACATAATTCCCACCAAATATTCCAGACCGGTGCAGGTGTGAATTATGAAACTGTTGTGTGTATACTGACTCCTTCCACACAACGGTCACCCAAATATCGTAGGAGTAAAAGTAGAAAACTGGTGCGATCCCCCCCCCCCAGCTAGTATCTTGGGTCTGAACTGAAATCACTAAGTGCAGTAACCAATGTCCTGCAAATTCACAACGCCCTGGAAATCCCAAAACGGTTTCCATATCCTCAATTTCTACGGATGGGTGCAAGACGGGAAAAGCTTGTAGAGGAGCTGGATAGGTCTGATGTTTTTAACTGCTCAGTAGTAATGTTGTGGCAGATTTGCTGGAATGAACTTGGCAGCCAACTGCCAAGTTGTCCCTTATATCAATAATCGGGTGTTGACAGCTCCTCTATGACCCGTGAGGCGTTGAATTTGGTAGTCCTCCTATGAGATGTTTTTTTTAATCCCAAATTTTAAATGCTGGTATTAAATCAAACCCTGTGTACATTGATTACTTCTTTGCCACTTTCAATGGCAAGTCAATGCTCATAAGGTTCAACATGCCCAAACCAACAGTGAAAAGTTGTTGCAGTCATATAAAAGTCCACCCAGGATATTTGGACAATAGCTAGACAGGGTGGTTGTTATGCTGTTGTGACAGTATCATCCCACAATGCCACCTCCATAGAGACCAACCTCTAGATCTCCAAGGGAATAATGGCGTACTTCATCACAATCTGAGAATAAAACAGGGCACCTGGTGCCAATCAAATGTTTCAACAAGTGTGAATAGAAGTTCAAGCCTCAACCATATTAACATCACTTAAGAAAATGATAGATGATGAAAGATAAATCCCTTGGGTGTGATGTGAGGCTCTACTTGGCATATCCATGCCATATCCTGAGCAGATGCTGGGGTGATCCTGAGAGCAAGCTTATGGTCTGCATGCCATGCAGATGGCCCCCCCCGGCACATTCCTCCAATCCTGTACACATACACATTACTGTGTGACATTATAACATTATCAGCACTGTATTATAGTTATATGGCTATGATCATCTGGAGGCTATGAATGATCTGAATAAAAGTAATGCCTGCAGTTCAATTAGTTGGACACTATGCAAGGTACAGTCCTGATTCAATGGCAGAGTTTCATGATCCATTCCCTGTGCATTTGGAAAATACACCCCTGGGTTTTGCTGATTTTGATACATAGTACCAGAACATACAAGTCTTAAGTGCACATTGTAACAATTATATATGCCTTTTGTGAGTCATGAACCCATCCTGGGTGGATGAGCAGTATGAGCAGCACCCTCCAGTTTGCCTGAATGGTCCCAAGTTCAAAAGTCATGCCAGTTTCTTAATGCGCTGCACACAAACACAAACATCAAAAAGTGGTCACTCCGTCTTAAGCACCGATGTATACTCCACTTCGCGTCCGCGATATCGCGCTGCGAAGGAACTTGACCCCGCTTTTTATTGCCTCGGCGAAATAATTTCTATCGCGCGATGGATTTTGAGACTTTTTCTTGTTCTTCCCCTTTCTCACACCCGTCTCCCTCCTCTCAAGCTTTTCTCCCCTCCCCACTCTTGCCCCCTCTGTTCTATGCCCCCCCTCCGCCACTATTCTCTCATCCTCTACCCCCCCCCCTTCCTGCGTCCTTTCTCAAGTCTTTGTTTAACTCCCCTATCCCTCTGTTTCCCCTTCCCCTTTCCCCACCCCCCCCTTTCTTCCCCCCCCCCCCCCTATCCCCCCCCTCCTTCCTCCCCTCTCCCCCCCCCGCAACCCCCCCCCCGAGAGAGTTGAAATTTGTTCAACTCTTGGCGATATCGCGGCCGCGAATTCTCTGAGTGGCTGTTCTAGGAACCAAGCGTCGGGGATGACGCATGAAACCAAGCTGAACCTCCCTAAAAATTCCCTATAGCCCGATCATCAACAACAAATACTCATCCAAAGCAAGATACATTAAATGCGACAAATTAGTATTAAAAGATATGGATGTAGTGCGAAAAAATAGTATGATACCATATGAGGCATGATTATTTTAAGGAGATCGTAAAGAATGTTTGGCGGTTAGTACGCAATATTTGTTTACCCACCTCATTCTATTCTGAGCTCTGTATCTCCATGTTGGCATGTAGCCAACCCAGGGTACAAAGGAGGTTACTACTCAATGGTCATCATCCAAAACTGGCAATTTAACAATGATAAAAGTTCATGCAAAATCCTTGAAGATGTGCGAAACTTAAATGGTTAAAACAATACAAAATATCCAGACATGTAATGATTGCAAGATCAAAAGCATATCAATCCGTCTATATTACTGATCAGAACAGGCATGGAAAAAATTTTAATATAACTTTGACTAGTATCGTAAATAATATCGCTAGTCTATTCTAGTTTGTAGATCTTCATCGGGAAATCCAGAGGCTATATCGTCCAAATACGAATGGTATGTACATAATTCTCTAAATTTTGATAAAAAATGCCAACTGGCAACATTGTGTCAATAAAATAATACAGCACCCAACTTCCGCGAGATGAGACATTGTGCTCGAGTATTACATGACTTTTTATCGCGCGGTATTGCGATGTAAAATTTCATCGCAGCATAGCGCGAAATGAACGATAGGGGAGTATACTAGGCTTTTCTTTTTAAAAAAACACCATTTCTTTAGCGTAAGTTCACTTGCATTGGAGCCTCCCTTTACAAGCCCACCCATTCCAGTATTAATTGTCAATGGATTTGCTGCAGTGTGTGCCACAGGCCAACTATAATTGGAAGGAAGGTAAAATTTTGGGCTCTTTGTGTACATGATTTACACTATGTCTCTATCTGCGTGACCAACAAGTCAAAGTCATAAATGCCTTTTTCACCCCAGGACTGAATTATTAACTGCCACCACATTTGCTTTTGGCCTTATAAAGTAGTGAGAATGGAAATAAATTGCCAAGCGCAATCAAAAATGCTGGGCTTGTGGCTGCCGGAGGTTAACTTTTCTATAAAAATAATCGATGTCAAAAATATTGCATTGAGTTTATCTTTTTCAGCTAGGCAGACCTGGTAGGGGGTGTTCTAAGAATGTGGTATCTTTATGGCAGGCATTACAAGCTCTTACGATATAGACATTTGGCCGTGATTTGGCTGAATTGTTTCTGTCTGTCTGCTTCCTAATGGATGATGACATGATGTGGCACTATCAAGAAAAGAGGTCATGACCTCTTGTAGGAAAGTCCAGGGCCTGAGGACAACTTTTGGATATGGAAAGGGACAGAGCAGAGGAGGTGTTGAACCAATCCCACAATTGCACTGTGATTTTTCGACATTTTACCTTTTTAAGGTCATGTGACCGCCTACAAAGCTTCTCCAAATACACTAAGCCCCCCCCCCCCCAACTTTTTAGGCTCTCTCAGCTAGCACAGGAAATGTTAGCGCTTAATATTCTTGGAGGAGGGACGGGTTAAAGGAAGAAGCTAAAGAACAAAGAAGCTTGACATGCTTGTGGGATTCGAAAAAACAGGGTTCCCCGGCACACCCAGTTCCCATGACCAGCATGGCAAGCCACGAGGGGTCGCGCGCTGGTCAGCAATTTCGTGGCCATATGTGTGTTTGTATTCATGATGATGTCTTCGCATCTTTTGAACTTTTCTAGACTCTGTCGGTGAGTTTTGGGCATGCTAGGGTTATGGAATTTCGCCATGATCTTGAAACGGTCTTGTGTTTCTTAAATTCTTAAGTGCTTTTTTCCCTACATTTTGTTTTACGTATAGAGTAAAGTAGAGGTACATTGCACTGCATGCGGGAATGGGCTTACCCCCCCACCACCCGAGGACACAGAAAGATGGTGAATTGTACAAATGGTGAAAGGATAAAGGAGATGTGATACACATTGGATAAACCATTAACACAAGTGAGTGACAGGAATTCACCTGTGCTCAATAATTGTTTTTAATAGAAACACGGAAATGGACTTATTATGCAAGGTAAAAATTGTAAATCTTTACTTGACACTTTACTTTCACAGAATACAAAAGAACAATTGAATCATGTGTATATTGAATAGCCAAGACCTGTAACCGATTTCTCTCATGCCCCACTCATCGTCACCGTCTTTGCAAGGGCACATTGCTCCATCAAATTTGTTGAAAAAGCCACACGAAGATAAATGTGTATTCATGCATTATGTTATCATTGTTGCATTTCCTCAATGTTCCATTGTCCAACGGCCGATTTTCTGCAGTCATTTTGTGAAAACCAGTGAATGGAAAACATACCCCTAACAAGATTTCTACATTCCTAATGCACAAAAAAAATATGACCTCCCGATTTCACTCGCACAACAATTCCCTTACAACAAAGACCAGAAATTCAGGGGAGCGGTGCAAGCATTTATCGCCAAAAGTCCAATTTTGTTTGGGATCCTTAACTATTGCAGGTGTTAACTGTTAAAACATTCTCTATATTGACCCCCTCCCCTCCTCTCCATCTCTCTATTCAGAGCAGTGCTTACCCCAGGCTAACAGACACTGCTTCATATGTAGGCCATTTCCGGAGCTGGGGCCATTTAGTCGCATAAATTCCCAGTATGCCTGTACCAGGCCTACAGGAGAGGGAGGCAAATAAACAACCAGATTTGCAAGCATCGAGATTTTAAAAAGTCATACTAGTTTAAAGGTGCAACCAGAGATTTTATATATCACACGGCTCAAAATTGAAGCTCTTGATATTGCACTGATGCAAAGCTTTCTGAATTACTTCTTATAGGCACACAAATTTTGAAACTTCTAATTTTGTATTGCAGCAAATATGAAATTCATTTCATGTTCTATATTGAAATACAAGCAAAGAAAAATTACCTTTATCACTTTTAAGTCATTTCTGTAGCCAAATACAAGGAAAGAAATCTATTGAGTATCTAATCTATATGAAATTACTACATATGAACATATATAGTGCAGAGCTGCCAACATTAAGATTTTGGAATCAGGGAGATTGATTAGAATCAGGGAGATTTTTTTAGCGAGCGTTTCACAGTGTAACACCTATATGTAGGTCCTCAAGAGGGATATAGCCAATGGATTTTTTTGTCTTAAAGATCAATTGAAAGCTTCCCCCATTTAATGAACTGTCAGTAGGAACTTAGTTCATTTGGATTTTTTTCAAAATGACATGAAAAGGCCAAGTAAAAGTCAACTTTAAAGGTTTGTAACTTGCAAACGGAGCCACCTACATACTTATGAACTGCATCATGAGATAGAGCTCTTTAAAATGAAGCTTTCCTGAAAAAAATTGACAGAGCTCCGCCGTTTGACAGCCCCGTTTAAGGAACTGTCAGTATGAACTAAGTCCATATGGAGAATTTAAAAAAAAAAGAAATTCATGAAATGGAAAGGTTGAAGTAAAAGTCAACTTTAAAGGCTCATAACTTGAAAACAGAGCCACCTACACATCTATGAACTGCATCATGAGAAAGAGCTCTTTAAAATAAAGCTTTCACACAAAAAATTGACAGGGCTCCGCCGTCTGACAGCCCCCGTTTAGGGAACTGTCAGTGGGAACAAAGTCCACGGCCAGGCACTAAAATAATAATAACCTAACATTTTTGCATTAATAGCCAAGATGGAGTAATACTCAAAAAGGCAAACAGGAAATCACATCAGGTTCCTTACTTGTAAGTCCTACCCTTTGCACCACTGGAGTTATTTGTTAACACTTTAAGACACATCTATAGCAGTTAATGGTTCATATTCAAAATTGCTGTGCTGGTCCATCCGAACGTCGAGTAAAAAAATACTCCTTAGAGGTAAAATCCATGAGATTGCGGTGCTCAATCGGGAGACTGGATATTGAGTTCAATTCCGGGATTCTCCCGGACAATCCGGGAGCGTTGGCAGCTCTGTATAGTGTTGTGTTTGCCTATGGGATGTTTTCATAATTGATATCATGCCTATAAATACACTTTACTATCCAACCTGGATTTTCTATCCGCAAGTTCTATACCTACTACAGATCTAACAATTCTAGAACTCCCTGCACTATATAGGCCATATTACTTTGATCTAATATGATCATCTATCCTTCTAGCATAATCTATGTAACATTGGGCAAGGATGTCAATTCTCACAATCACCTTAAAATGTGATGATTTATCACTCCACTCTTAGCCCCTTTGGACATAAGGGCATGCTCTGTCACACTGCGTGTCAAATCATTCTGTGAAATATAGTCATATGACAATTCAATTCACTTTACTACCATTCATGCCATAATTAACCATATCGCTGCACCTGTGCTTATAGGTTCTAGGAGTACGCTGTGAACAGGCTGTTTTGAAGATCACAGGTTGATGTGTTTCATTGGGTAGCAGGATTAATGATTTTCACATCACATACACACAATAAATAGGGAGTGGTTCATTATTTAATGTTAGATGGGAATGGAAGCTTCAACCTTTTTTCAGTAAACATTTCGCCTCCCTTTCGCTTCTGTCAAAAAGTTTGCATAGCCCTATTTTATGAAATGTCTCTTCTCAATTTAAAACACTCTCTCCTTGATGAAAATGTTCATCGGTTCATCTTCCATTCCCCCCATGGCATAAATAAATACCCCCTCCATGAGCTCCCCATCTTGTTGATTTAAATTTAAGTTTTTTACTTTTTTTATTTTTTTTACGTTTTTCTTTTTTTTGTGTATATTTGTGCATGTGTATGTATATCTGCGTATGTTTTCATGAGTGCTAATTTCACAATTTTAAATCAACTGCACTGTATGTTGATGTATGGTAAGGCAGTGACAATCAATGCACTTATATAAAATACTTTCAAGAAATACCACGGAAAAAACAATAAAAAAAGAAACCAAAAAAGTAAAAATCATCTCATGAAAGATGATGAAATCTGTGGTCCTCTATTGTATGATTTATTACCTGCTGCAACTTCATCTGCTATGTACAACCTGGAATTAAAGTCATTCCTGAGCATATCATCATCATTTGCACGCATATCAATTTCTCCGAAACTATCAATTAGTATAATGACTTATTCTAATAGAGCACAGAGCACTCTACCACTGTATTAGTAGTAATTATTTTATCACTTTCACATGATGAAAGATGTCGGATTTTACACTTGGCTCCTTTGGAAATGGGGACATAGGATCTATCTCACACTGCAGTGTTACATTCTTGCTTTAAAATAGGTCAGTTAGAAGGGGGAAATTACCCTGAACTACATATTGTAGTGTAGTTTTACCAAAGCTTTCAGCAACATGCATATCAAACACTCAACAGCCTGAGGGGTTACTTAGTACCATGAAGGTGTTAGGGTTATGCCACCTAAGTGGTTACTACTATAGCCTTAAAGGGACAAGAATGTGACAAGCTATTGCTACACTGGTCTAAATAGAGGCATCCATTGTGCCATTTAGCAGTTGTAGACAAAAATTGGGATGAACTGAACATCTTTGTGTTTATATTTTTTCCTTCAAAATTCCTAAAAAAAAAAAAAAAAAAAAGCTTCCTTCCACCAAGTTACATCATTATACGCCTTACGGAACTCCAGAAAACTTGTACAAAGGCCTTGCAGGAACATTCTCATAAATTATGCAAATTAGATACTTAATTAGCATATTTTACGGCCACAATCTCATCAGGTCGAGAACTCATCAGCCCGCTTCTTTCCACCAAGTTACATCATTGTCGCCCTTACGGAACTCCAGATAAATTGTATACAACATGGGTTAACATTTTTGTCACAGACGGACGAACGGACGAACGGACGGACGAACGGACGGACGAACGGACGAACGGACGCTGCTCATTTCATAGTCCCCGTTCCGAACTCGTTCGGCGGGGACAATAACCCATCCATGAGCTCCCCATCTTGTTGAGTTAAAAATTTAAGTTTTGTTCAGCTGTGTGTATGTGTGTGTATGCATGCATGTGAGTGGTGTGTGTGTGTGCATGTGTATGTATATCTGCATATGTTGTCATTAGTGCTAATTATTCACAATTTTAAATCAAACGTTGCACTGTATGTTGATGTATGGTAAGGCAGTGAAACAATAAAATGCACTTAAATAAAATACTTGCAAGAAAATACCACGGAAAACACTATAAAAAAAAGAAACCAAAAAAGTAAAAAATCAGCTCATGAAAGAAGATGATGAAAATCTGGTGGTCCCTATTGCATGATTGTATTACCTGCTTCACTTCATCTGCTATGTACAACCTGGGAATTAGAAGTCATTCCTGAGCATATCATCATCAGATTTGCTAACGCAGATCAATTTCTCCAAACTATCAATTAGTGTAATGACTTATTCTAATAGAGCACAGAGAACTCTACCACTGTATTAGTAGTAATTATTTTATCACTTTCACACGATGAAAGATGTCGGATTTTACACTTGGCTCCTTTGGAAATGGGGACATAGGATCTATCTCACACTGCAGTGTTACATTCTTGCTTTAAAATAAGTCAGAAGGGGGAAATTACCCTGAACTACATATTGTAGTGTAGTTTTACCAAAGCTTTCAGCAACATGCATATCAAACACTCAACAGCCTGAGGGGTTACTTAGTACCATGAAGGTGTTAGGGTTATGCCACCTAAGTGGTTACTACTATAGCCTTAAAGGGACAAGAATGTGACAATCTATTGCTACACTGGTCTAAATAGAGGCATCCATTGTGCCATTTAGCAGTTGTAGACAAAAATTGGGATGAACTGAACATCTTTGTGTTTATATTTTTTCCTTCAAAATTCCTACAGAATTGGGACTTTGAAGAAAATCAAGATGAAATATGTTTTACAACTGAAGAAAGCTGAAATGATGATGCATTTTGCTTTATAAGTCCATGGTCTGATCGCTAATTTTAGCCTTGTCCCCAGAACCCCAGATTTTTCCAGAGGTGATGAAAATTTTGGTGTCTGAAGAAACCTACTATTTTTCTCATTTACCCTGTGAAATCTGAGGCCTTAAGGATGTTTGCTTTGGAAGTTATAAGCGAAAATGTGCCCCATTTTGGTCGACCAATATTAATTTTACACAGTACTCTATGGGGCTTATAAAATTGCATTTTTAGCTCTCACATTAGAATGGATTGAAATAACGCTGTGAAACTTTGCAGATGGGATTTTGGGATAGAGGTCCTTCTATCAAGATGAAAACTTTATATACTTAAATCGGGCCATCCCCCTTTAATATTTCATTCAATTCTGTTAAACTCTAATATGCTCACCAAGTCACCAGCATTCAATAAAGAATTCAAATACTCCAACTTTAATAATGGCCAAAATTTTTACAAAGTTGCACATTAGTTTTGAAAATATTTCAATCCAAAATATCACAAGTCACATCAATTTCAAAGAATATTATTAAAAAAAATAAAAAAAATCATTTTATAACACCTTTAGCCCCTTTTGAAGTACAATCCACATCACCTGGTTTTTCACAGGATGCACTCTGCCAGCTAAACACTGGGCACACTATGCTAATGTTGGTTCAGATTTTTCTGAACACACTCTAGAACCTGTAATGATTTGTGACAGATATGGTGCATGGTTTCCTGACAGGCTCATTTAGCTTGCACCTGTCCTAGGTAACATAAATCCATGTAAGGAAACCGGAGAAAACAAATGATACCACTTCAAAACACAGTGATGGCGAGTGTTTTGTCGAGTGAGGGCTTCTGATTTGCCTAATTCTTGGGGTGGGCATATCTGCTGGGTGTTCTTTCGATTTGGCTTGATGAGTGGGACTTAATGCATCCTTTTTCACCTTTTGGCTGTGGCTGTAGCTTGCAGCAGAAGCACATGCACATATTTACAGTTGTTAAAGGTTACTTGAAGAAGTCTGAGTTGGCAGCTTATACTTCAGATGTTTTAAACCAATCCCACAATGCATTATGATTGGTAAAATATACATTAATGAGGTCATGTGATCCAAGCAGTGCCTGTTATATTTTTGTCCTCATATTGATTTTGAAATTACTATTCAAATGTATTATTTTGTAGTTGTATGGCTTTTGTATGTATATTTATGTATTTGTCAGGGTCTCATGGAAGACCAATTTTTGTAACTGAACCGAGTAACCCTGAATAAAGAAAGATTTACTACTACTACTACCCATTCAAAAGAAAATACTAAACTTTTATGCTCTTTATACACAAAGAAAACACAGTACTTTATTGTGACAATCCCCATGTGTCATTTTATTACATAACTTTCTATGCACTTAGAGCCACAATCAGTCATTTATTTTCAAATTTGATGTCTAAATTTTGCTAAAAATGAAAGCGAGGCATCATATCAACAAATTATTGGGTATAAATATACTGTTCACACCTGATAAAGAGTAGGTATGAAGGGTATAATGCAATTATGCCAATTATTGTAACCACTCCTGCATAAAAACACACATTAAAACAGTTCAAAGCTGTTAACAGTTTCAAGAGTACTGGCTTTTTTTTGTAAAGATGACATGACTATGTAAAGAATACATGTTGATGGTAAGCCTAACCCCATACACTATACCAGGGCAGTGCATGTTTTTGTCAGATCTTCCTAAATAGCATTCTAGGCCTAAAAAGTATCCTTACATATATTAGACATACAGGGATGTGCTGCACAAATGAGTTAGTTTTTCACAGAAAATTGGTCCCGTTTTCTACAAGAAATCCTTAGACATGGGTCCCATTTTCTATAAGAAATCCTTAGACATGGGTCCATTTTCCCAAAACTGGCTTAAAACATGGTTACAGAGAACAAATTTTCTGGGGTGCATGAGCCCCAGAAAATTTTGAAAAATTGTTATACTTTAAGCCTGACTTGAAGTTCAAGCAAAATCCTTAGAAATTGTTACCTTTTTCTACCAAAATGACCCTTACAAATGGGTAGAGTTTCAATTCTTCAGCCATACACCCCGACCAAACTAAATCTAAGAGCTTCTAAGTACTACATCAGGGTATTGACATGGGTGCAACACAAGTTAAGTACTAGACACAGTAATGCATTATAGAGTAGACTTAAAACACCCTTACAGTTTTACTCTGTACCAAAGGGGAGGGAGAGAGAGACTTGCAAGAGAGTCCAATTTTCCACAAAAACAGCCAGAATACATGTGTGTAATTTCTGTGTATGTTCCAATATCAAACCCACTGGCCACAGCTTGAAACCATTTCTGCAAAATTGCCAGCACTTTGCATGACTGGAGCAAAGTGAATGTCACTACAATGTACAATGACAACACTCATGACAACACCGGTGTGATGCAAGTGCATTATTGAACATGCACACGTCACTAGCTAGCAAAACTGTGCCTTTGTAATAATCTTTATCAACAAAATGCAGTTTTTCCTGTAATGCATGTGTCGACTGCTGTTGCAGTTTGCAAATGGGGACATACACATGAAACTACTGAACTCTGGATGACCTTTGACACCAGATTACCTCATTTCGATTTTTCTGTATGCTTGCCTGATATACAAGATCATATTTGCCAAGTTTCAGCTGAATCACACAAATTTGGAAAATAAAACATGCAAATGAGTTCATTATCATAATGAAATAAGATCATTAAGATGATGATTTAGAATTTTCTGTTATGCACAACAGAAAAATCAATACATGCTTTTCTATGGGGATGATTATGATCACAGTCAAGTTCAAAACATAGTTTTTGGTTTTCTTTTTTTACTTGTTTGTCCAATAAACCATTGAAACATTCTCGGTAGGTGTTCTACAACTGATCAAGTGCAAATTGAGAGAAATTTGTATGCTCAAAAATCTCCTCTTGTCCCTTTAAATGCACTAATCTGGAAGCGAACAACAAAACAAATGAACCTTCAGTGTGAATTTGTCTCCTCAGGGTTTTTCTGTATTCATGACTTTAGTACTATTATTAATCAAAGTATATAAATACTTGTTTGCACAAAACGAATTAACAAACAGCCCATTTTTCTTTCCTAAGATCCTAAGAGCTCTATTCTTCTGCTTTTATTTTGTTATTATTATTATTATCACCGATGAATTTACAGATAACACATTCTCCACAGCAGCAGAGCAGACACTGAATTTATCTCTTTTCAATCTGCTAACAACCTTAATAAATAAACCAAAGTAATCTCAAAATCTCTCAACTCGATAAAAATATTCATGAGCTAAAAATTGCCAACCAGCCGAGCATCAATGGTGAAACCCAAACGTATCATATTGATGAAAATCTCTACAAGCGTGTAAAATATATACACATAAACCCGGCCTGCACAAGTCAATCTCTCTCTCCAATCAGATGATCAATAACTACAGCACCGACCAATTTCACTACAGTTTGCAATATATTCCAAAATCCCCACGGCACCTGCCCGGCAAAACATCTTGTTATAAAAAGTATTCTGTGAGCAGTCCACTGTAAGCTGTTGCAAGTGATCGGGGATTTCTAAATTGGACTATACAATGGCCGATTGCTAAAATTAGATTCATGTTATGAGAACAGGAAACTTGGGACTAACATGCAAGGTCATGGGTTGCCATAATAGTTGAATGAAATGTTAGTTAGAGAATTAGGGCACCCGAGGCACTTTAACCCCTTAGGCTCTGCGGCGAATAATAGAAGTCAAATTTGTTCATTTTTTTTTCAAAAATTTCAAAATTATGCATTTCCATGACCATATTTGGTATCGGTGTGAAAAATGCATTCAAATGAGTCCAAACAAGCCTAGTCTTAGGTCAGTGATTTAATTTCCAATTGAAATCATAAAACCACACACTAATTGTGCATTACAAAATATAGATTCTTCTAGGGTTTAAAGGATGTATACACAAGTAATGGGTCGTCTGCTCATTTTTCTGAATATGTTTGCAAGTTTCCAGAGAATTAACTGCTAACAAATCGGATTACTGCGACAACGGTCAAGATTATACCCTGTATGTATGTACACATTCTTGGTGTAATGTTGCCAAGTTGCGAGTGCGTGTGCGAAATCAGCTGCGACGTATGCAGTTGGAATAGAGCTTGCAGCTATTTTGCAAGGAGCTAGATTGCAAATGTGATACAAGTAGCATTTTTTTTCAGATATGCATGTGTACTTTCTTTTTAATTCAAAGAGTTAGGGATTGCAATAGGGTGTTTGGGCATCTTTGATTTGACATTTTCAATATGTTCAGTTCTAATCCAAGTACCTTTACTTTTGTTTATAGTTCATAAGATATCCTCAAGAAAAGAATACTTCCAAAATTTAAGTTGATTCTGGTACTTTATAAAAGTTAACAGAAAAGACATTTTAACAATAATTATTCCTCTGTGAATGGTTCAAACCTGGCACATCCGATTACTGTCCACTACAACCAAAGAAGCTTGTGACCAGTCCCTAAATTCAGGGAAGTCGTCACCTTGCATTAACAAATTTCATTTGTTGCCAGCTTCAACTGACCATCACAAATAGTGTTTTCTTAATCACGATCCAACTTAAAATTTGATTTTATCCAATCGACAATGACAGCTGCTTTCCTGCCTCTAACTCCCTATATATTGACCAGCACCAAAACAACCACAAAGAAAGAAGTGTCGCTCAACATGTGAGCGAGGACTGTATTCAATACATCTCACTGACGGACGTGATAGAGTTACGATTATTAGGCCTCGGAGCTAAGAAGGCAACATGGCACCCGTAATTGGCTGCGGACTTAGTGCCGCAGGCTGTGAAGTCGGCCAGATGCTAGAAAATAACCATAATACAGACATTCTGTCACTTCCTTGTTAGTCGGCCGATTCTATTTAGCGCTGGGATTTGTGAGGGAAATTTCCACAGGTGGTATACTCACATCATACATGTAACTAATATGTGTCCAAAAAAGGGGAACTGGCAAAATTAGCAAAGGTCAATCGGTAAATAAAATCACCATTGATTTGATCCTATTGGAAGGTCACATAACTCCAATATTATGGTTCAGAGTGTAAATTGATGATATTGGATTGCTTTCAGTGATGACACTGAATAATCAATTTAAGAGCAAGTAACTAATTATCAATGGATTCATGGGTCTATTTGACAATCTATATGAAACCTTCTGAAGGAAATGCCAATAGGTCAGTTGCTTGTCAATAGATTAACACATATAATCAGCAACCTATGTTAATTAACATACAGCATCAGCATTTAGGGCAGGAAGGTTCCTTATATTTTGTATTTTAAAGCAACAATTTGAGAATTTACTCTAAAACAAAGACCAAGACTCCACCAAGTTAGCGCTTTCATTTTCCATGCAAGTAGTTCTAAAATTTACATACAGTTGGATAAGAATGAATTATTTTTTAATGACTGCATATCCCCAATTGTTATTATGAATAGTTTACACCAAAACATAATTTGCAGCTATAACATTAATAAATAATAAAAAAAATAATACAAGTGTACCTAGCTCTAAATATGAAGAAAAATTGATGGTGTGTTTTCAAACAAATAACATTTAAAAACAACATTACTTACTACAGGTACATTCAGTGTTATTTCAAAACACAAGGAATTGTCGCTTTCAGTTCTACATTTAGTCTAGAAAGGATTTCTATACACCTAAACAAATCATGAACAAACTTTTTGAACAAACCCTATAACATGATCCATAAGGTGAGGCAATCTGTTTAAAACAAGATTGCCTTTTAAACTAGAAGGCCCGTGAGGGATACTTAAACAGCAGTGCACAATCATGGCCTTCTATTTCTGGCATTGGGTTTCTCACCTCAAAACATGACAAAAAACACCAAGTTTTGCCAAATATGTACTTATAGTGCCAAACAACACATTCAGTGATAAAAAAAAAAACCTAGTACTAAAAAGGAAATTGGTGGAGCAAAAAACAGATGGCCCAAGAAATGAATACCAAAATTGTAATTTTCCTCAACTGGGAATCGAACCTGGGACCCTCCCAAGACACAGCATCAACGTCACTCACTAAAAGAAGCGTCACTATTAGGCGGATCTACCCGAATTATCCAATGTTTATGCTCGTATGCAGATTAACCAGAATTAAGAACCCAGTTATCGCCCAGCCAGTGGCTGCACTGGAATAGAACAGGGCACCTTCGGTACCAAAGGCTAATACCTTAAAAGCCACTATCAGCGATTTTTTCAAAATGTAAACAAGCGCCGCCCCCCCTTGCTATTTTTCATCAAAGACCCACTTTTTAGCACTGTTGTGTATTGAAATTGTGGTTGTTGTAATGACCATGTAAGGGCTAAGCATAACATGCCGTATTTGTCAAGATATTATGAGTTTTAGCTTGTTTACTCATAAAAAGTCGGAGGGATTCCGACTTTTTTAAGCCCGAAACAGTCGTAACGGCATCTTCAAGACGCTTTAAAGCCAAAAGAGTTGTCTGTTCACGAAGAAAAGTAATACAAGGTGTTTATATGACCTAACACTAGCAATTTTAGAGACAAAATGGGGATTTTAATTTGGGAAAAAAATTGACTGAAGTGGCTTTAATCAGTGCGGCAACATGCTCGTATGCGTGCATTTGCTTTTTTAGTACGTTGCTAACACTTGTATTCTTACATTCAGAGAAGATAAAAGGCAGATTAAAAGGTTTGTAGCCATTGTACCTGCATCAATTAAATAACCAAATTTGTCTTATTGTTCTGTGCTAATACTTCCCACATAAATTACAAGGTGCGGTTCAGATGCTTTGGGACCCTGATTTACCCGGAAAAGTAGTTTATCGATTTTGATCTCAGATGAAAAGTCATATTTTTCTCATTGTCGTCCTGAAATTCGGCCCTCAAATCCATTCCATCCCAAGAATAAACAAAACAACGGCGGTTCTCGAAAAACAAAAAAGTATCGCCTGCTTTCGCGCTTCATTGTAAGACAAAAAGCAAAGCACACCAGGAGCTGCAACTGGTGCGAGTCCAGGGTGTCCCAAAAAGTTGTGCAAAGGCAGATAACTCCAATTTCTTAACACTAGTTTACTGCCCACGATTTCTTTTGACACCACCCTAGGGGTCACAACATTTTCCATTGTGGGAATTTATTTTGAAATTCCCTCATCCCCCCGAGCATAAGTTCAGAGATGTTAGGAGTAGCACCCCTGGTTTTGATTTATAGTATCTTTACTTCCTGCTCTTTCATTTGGACCCCACCCCAGGGGTACACAACATTTTCCATGTGGAAGATATTAATCATGAGAAGTCCTCAACAAGAGCATACCTAAGATATTTAGGAGAAGTAGAACCCCCGGGTTTGCATTGATAGTATTCTATACCTATCACTCTTTCATTTGCACCACCATAGGGGTCACAACATTTTACGTGTGGAGCTATTAATCTGAAAAGTCCCCCCCATGAGCAAAAGTAAGAGACGTTTAGGTGGTAGCAACCCCGAGTTTTGCATTTTATAGTGTATTCCTATACTTCTACCTTTCATTTGATTACCACAATAGAGGTCACCAGCATCTTCTGTTTGGGAGATATTAATCTTGAAATGTCCCCAAAATAATTCAATAACCAAGGGATGGTTAGGAGTAGCACCCCCGGGTTTTTGCATTTTTGTATTCTTTATTTCCTGCTCTTTCATTTGACACCACCCCTAGTTTGTTCTTGTGGGTAACATGAGGTTTTAGTCATTGTAGAGATAGTAA
>JAMKCH010005698.1:0-106720 GCA_023653785.1 Ophioderma brevispina
TGGTAATTTATTCCACAACTTGGGTGCAGAAACAGAGAAAACGCGCTCTCCGTACGTTGAGGTTGAAACAGTTCGAGGTACTTCAAGGAGGGAATGCATTGACGACCGAAGTGAACGGTTCGGTTTATAGGGTTTCAGAACATCTTTCAGGTAAGGTGGAGCGAGACCATTCAGAGATTTGTAGGTGATCATGAGAATTTTGAAAACAATACGATCTTTCACGGGAAGCCAATGAAGTTCATTTCGGCGCAAATCGTTGATGTTGACGTGATGTCCCTTAATTCCCAAAACAAATCGCACAGCACTGTTTTGCACACGCTGAAGCTAGGATATTGCAGAACTTGGCAGGCCGAAAAGCAGACTATTGTTAGCATCAAGCCTGGATGTCACGAATGCATGTACTAAGCGCTCTGCCGTAGGACGATCGATGTATTTCCGAATGCGGCCGATTTTGGAGATAGCCAGACACACCGCTCGACACACTTTGTTCACTTGTGGTATGAAAGTCACGTGCTTCAGACGCAATGTCAACTTCACAATCACCAACTTTGATAGTAGAAATTGGTGTCGGATTCCTGATGAACCGCGAGGTTAAATGCAACACCTCAGTCTTTGAGTCGTTCAAAAGCAATTTGTTTTCGGCAGTCCATGCTTTCACTCCCATAACACAGTTTTCAAGGCGTAGAAGTTCGCCGTCCCTGACAGAATCCAATACAAGATACAACTGCGCATCATCAGCATAAATCATAATTTCAGCACCATATGATCTAACCAAGTCTTCAAGGGGAGCAGCATAAATTGTAAACATGAAAGGTCCAGCTACAGATCCCTGTGGTACGGAACAGTCCAAGACGTTTGTCGCAGACACATCATCGCCAATCACAACTGTTTGCCGACGATCACAAAGGTAGCTCGTACACCAGTTAAGAGCGTCACCGCGAACTCCGAAGCGATCTCTCAGCCGCCGAAGTAAAATCTGATGATCAATGGACACCTGAATGCCAAGAGATTCGCGGATGAAATCCTGTATAAATCCTGTATCACACCAGTCGCTGCTGTATGCGATTAGTAATGGCTTTCAAAACTAATGAATGACAACGCCTGCCCACATCAAGCAAGAGTTGTGTCAAGCATTCTTGGCGCATGAGGGCATTCACAAGATGGTGTGGGTCGCTAATTCACTTGACCCGCTTGAGCATCTCGACCAGCTGATGCGCTGAAGCAATATGTATCTTCAGGCAAGAAGACTCGTGAACTCCATGAGGCGACAGTGCCAAGAAGTCATTGACAAACGTGGTGGCTACACACATTATTAACCTGTTTCCGATAATGATCAAGTCATTTAACACAGATTTGTTATTTTTGAAAAAGCGTAATTTTTGGTTCATGTTGTGCTCATTTAGCCGTTAAGTTACGAATGTCGCTGCTTTTCTACGAAACTGCTTCCGAACAACCATAGCTATATTCTTTGCTAGGTTTGATTTTTTTTAAATGGATACCCTGGAAATTATGGGGGGTTCTTTAGAGGGGAACTTACTTTTGATTTTGTGTTTATTATAAATGCTTGCAAATTATTGCCTGAATGAGGACTCCCAAAAAGTATAGTTTTGATTATGTTAAATGTGTACTTACCGAGATAAAGGTCAAAAGTCAATGCCAATTGGATTACGTTGGCCCGTGACCTATTTTGTCACATAGCATGATAATTATGCATTGCTGATGCTACAAACTATCCCTTATTTTGACACATTAAGCTAGATGAACAATTTGTTCGGGAGAGAGGTACCAACATACCTAGCACAACACATGAATATCACAGACACTTGGTTTTGGTACCAATAGATAATTATGGTCCTCCTCTTTCCATTGATACCTTGCATTACGTCACAATTACGTCATAAAATTCGCATGTCAGCAAAACTGTCAATTTCCATATACACCCTGTGTAGAATAGGGGAACATTCAATTTTTCGCCAAAAAGGTTAGTAATATAAGATTTTCATGCGGTTTTTTGCTCTACTTGATAGGAAATGGCTAGTTTTATATAATGGGAGCATTTTCGTGCTATAATACAGTTTTTGAGTCCCTAAAATTGCGAAATATCAATTTTTCACCTTATATTCAGTATTTTCGTACTTTCCTCAACATATGACGTCATAGTGACGTCATAATGGAGACTTTGGTACTTATTTTGGTACCAATGGAAAGAAGAAACTCAAAGCTATCCTTTGGTACCAAATTTACAGGAATCGGATGTTCATTAACAAAAAAATCACAGGGGGTGGTAAACACTCCCCCCCCCTCTTTCGGGAGTTTTGTTACAAAAAATGGCCCAGGTAGACGAGGGTTAACATTTTACAAGCAAAATTCACATTATGTTTCATTTTTCGAAAGAATGGCAAAACTCTCATGTTCCGAAAATGTTCTGTACTGTAGGCCCGTCCTGTATTGACATTTTTGTGGCGGCGCTGCGTGTCCAGTCCTAACCTTAAAGTTGGTCGAAAACAAAAATTGGTTTTATCGTATAAAGTATTAGTTGAATTCACATGCGCAGACCATTCCAAATAATGTGATTTTGTACTGTTTCTTTCCGAAACGCGTACATCTTAATTAACGAGAATAAGCTTTTTTATACTCTCAAAGGACGATACGTTTGACATTAAATATTGATCTTAAATATAAAATTCCTTATGTTATAATTTTTAAAATTAGAAAGCCTTTCAAAAAGTTTAGCTGCTATACGCCACTTCCCTACCTCTGTGCCGTGACGTCAGCGCGAGATTTGATGGTAGCACCAGTAAACCGCACGCGCTGGCTTAAAGCGACGGCGTTTTTACACTCGCGCACAAAGATGGCATACCTTGACGCGTGCGTACAAGCTGCGTCAATGTTATGACATCACTGCAAGGGGTAGAGAAATGGACTATATAATGTTGCTATATAATAGTAGGCCCATGAGAATTAGGTTTACTTCAAGAAACCCAAAATTCACAAATAAATCGTTTTCAATGCAGAAACCAGTCATGTTTTGTACATGCATGTCTGCGTTGGTCTTTAACATCTAATACAGTGGGCATTGGAATTGGTAGAAGAAAATTCATATGCATTTATATGCAAATCGTCACTGATGGGTTTGTTTTGAAAAAAGTAAGGGCAGTGCGAAAAGTCTATTTTTCTTTCAATTTCGTTGACGCGTTTCATGACTAATGGGTTTGTTTTGAAACTGCCAGGGACTTGCGTGAAAGATTAGCCACTCTAAGCGTCTTAGAGAGTCTGATCTTTCTCGCACTTCCAGATCATTTTCAAAACAAACTAATCAACAATTAATTGCGTCAAGGTCTTTTTAGGCACTATTCATAGAGTATAACTTTGGACATGTTGGAGTATAGAAGTGGTTTCTTTTATTTTTTTTTTGGCTCTCAATTATTTTTGTGTCTTTTTCATGGTTATTTATCTATGTTGGACGAACGAAACTGTTTTGTGTGCGTGTGTGTGTTTTTTTTTTTTTTTTTGCTTTTGCACGTTCTTTTGGATTATTTTCCACACTGAAATATGAAATAAATTTGAGAATAAAGTTTTGCTTTAGTTAAATATGGGATCTTCAGTCATTGCATCCTTGGTTTAGCATTTTGTAATTTGGGGAGAGTTTTGTATCTATGTATGTATGTAGTACCTATATACATACCTACAACTTCTCCCTACAAGACAATTTATGAAAGCAGGACTCTCAACTTGGGCCGCCACTTTCATTTTTAAAGGATTTTTTTTATTAATTTTAAATTGTCAGTTACAACTTTGTAACATAAAGATCATGAAATAACCAAGATACGTTTCCCTTAAATTACTACAGATTGGTGTGAAGAATTGTGTAGAGGTCGGTATGAGGACGGTATTTGCCATTGTGATCCGCCTTATGGAGGTGTTCACTGCGAACAAAGTAGGTGTTTTCTGTTTTTTGTTGTTTATATTTCGGCACAGGTGACACATCACGCGTGCACAATCTAATTATAAACTTTGAACACTTAACACTTAACACTTAACTGCATGGGGGGGGGGAGGCTCATGAGGCCAAATTGTTGTTTTTCGGCCCGCATATTTTCGCACTGCAATGCAATTGATTTATCTTTTTTGTGTTTGTCTACCTTTTGGTTTCGCTTGACCTGGGGGCACACGTCATCATGTTGCTATTACTTCAGATGGTCTGCCGAGTTTGGTTTTTCACTTTAATGTGTTCAATAACACCACAAGGAATAACTTCAAACTCGTTGTCTAATTCTCAGTCTTTTTTTTTTTGACCGGTGAGGGTGGTTTTTTTCAAAAATGGTCGCCAAATGACATATGTTTCAAAGAATCTTTTTAAGGAATTGCCCATATCATGTTGTAATGATTTTTTGTTTAATGCATAAATATTAACAATTTACTTTAATGGGTTTAAGGGCCACTTAATGGGTTTAAGGGGGGGGGGGTCTACGTTTTCAAATTGCAAAAAAATTAGTCTACTGGCTTAATTGGGATTATATCATGATAGGAAAGTGTAAAGTCTTAGATATTTTTTTGAGGTAAATAGGACATTCCGTTCAAATTTTATGCTCGATTTAAGCAAGCAAGTATCGCACGTTCGATGTATTTTTGTATACATTTGTATGTGAAAAGTGCTCACACTGTGATTTTAAGCAAATATATATTTTTATTATATGATCACATATTACATGCTTTTTCAAAATTAATTTATTAAAACATTAAATAGATACATTATGCATCAAACCAACTCGAAATTTTCAGCTCGACAACATTTTGTACGTATTTCTTTATTATAACTCACCCAGTGATATTTAAGACAATTATTTAAAAACAATTAATTTAACCCATAAGATCATCCCCTATTTGCACCAAAATGCACTCAAAAAATAAATGAACAATTATTTCCAGGATTTGGGCCAAATTAATAGGTTTTTTGCATTTTTTAATATTTCCGATTACGTTTCGCTCAATATCTCAATTGGTGAAAATCGGCATTTTATGAAACGGGAACGAACGTAACTCAAAAACGAAAGATGGTATCAACATGAAATTTTGCACAGATATCAAGCATCCAAAGGGCTATGAAAACCATGAAGCCGGAATTTTGAAAAAAAGTTTGGTGTAAATGCAAGTTACCGGTAAGCAGTTACGTTTGTTCCAGTGTTTAGCCAATCAGAGGCCCTTTTCAGTTACCATAGCATCAAAATGATTCACATTTTCAAAACCTTTCAACATGGGCTACAATGTGATATACGACATGCATGAGTAATATATTGGTAAAGTCAAGAAAATTGCAGTCGAAGGTCTGGGTAAAAAAAAACCTAGACCCCCTCTTAAGGGGTCATTAACTCTTAAAATGCATTGATTTGTGAAGCCTTAGAAATTGTCCCCAAGCGAGGGGTAGTCCTCTTTTCAACATTCTTCCTAACGGCGAAGAAGTCGGGCGAATGGAGCCTCATACTAAACTTCAGACAGCTTAACCGTTACATTCGACCCATACCTTTCCATATGGAACCTTTAGCGGCCATCACCTCGGAACTACGCCAGTGGTGGTGGAGCGCAACACTGGACTTGAACGACGCATACCTACATGTGGCCATCCATTCTTCAGACAGAAAATGGCTCGGTTTTTACATCAACAGTGAGACCTTTCCGTTCAAGAGCCTGCGCTTCACGCTATCCAAGGCCCCTCTGCGGTGACAAGGAATGTTCATCTACATTTACCTCGACGACTCGCTGATCACTGCCTCACACCCAAAGGCCCTTCGCTTTCAAATCTGGAAGACCTGCAGCCTTGACAGCTCCCATGGACTAATCAAGTGGGAGGAGTCAGCCCTCAAACCATACCAGACTCTGCAGTTCGTGGGCTCGGTTATAGACCTCTGCAGAGGGAATGTGTTCCGGACTGCGGATTGAACAACGACCATTGTTCTCTGCACACGGGACCTCCTCCCCAGGCAGACGGCTCCAGTCAAACTGTGGTTACGGTTTCTAGTCTTATAGCCAGCCTCACAGCAGTCCTTCCCCAATGCCCCTACGTACGAGATACATACAGCTTCACGTTATATCCAAGTTCAACCCCAAGAGAAACAAGATGTCGAAGGGGATAAACGTCTCTCTAAAGGTCCACCACGCTCGCCGATGGTGGATGCAGCCTCACAACATTCACTCTGGGCGGTCCCGCTTCAACGATCACCATAGACACGTCCAAGACGGACCGGGAGCCCACTGGGAAGGTTGGCAATTGCTAGTGTCTTGGACTCCAGCCATTGCGAAACATCACATCAACCTTCTGGAGCTGTGGGTGGTCCGCCTGGCATTATGGTGCCTACTTCCCAAGGTCAAGGACCAGACGATCGCCCCACGCTGCGACAACCTCACGGTAGTGACTTATATAAACAAGCAGGGAGGAACCCATAGCCTTTTAACAGACAATCAAGCTGTTGACATGGTGCCAGCACCACGGGATCGAGCTCCAGGCAGTCCATCTTCCGGGAGCAGGCAACATTGTAGCGGGTACCCTGTCGAGAAGGGGAGCAACCATCCATGCCCCGATCAAATTCAGGGGCTTGTCGGTGGAATGGTACCTCAACCCAACAGTGTGAAAGTTCGTCTTTATCAGACTCCAGTGGCCTCTAATCGACCTTTTTGCAGCGGCCGAGGACAACCAGGTCCCGACATACTGTTCATGGGAAGCGGGCCAGATGGCGTTTGCCATGGACGCAATGACGATCAGCTGGGACAGGATCTCGGCATATGCTTACCTGCCCCGTTACCACCGATAGACGATGATACCCAGGGTGCGGATAAGCTCTCGAGGTCCAGCGGATGCAACATGCTGCTAATAGCACACACTGGCCAAGACAGATGTGGTTCCAGAAAGTACTTCCTGTCACGGTTTACCTCCCGGGCAGATGACTCCCGCCAAAATGTGGATACGGCTTCTTGGCCTTATTGTCAGCCTCGCAGCAGTCCTTCCCCAATGCCCCTACATATCAGATACATACAGCTTTACGTTCTATCCAAGTTCAGTCCCAAGAGAGGATGTCGAAGGGTATAGACGTCTCTCCAAAGGTTCACCACGCCCTCAGTGGATGCAGCGTCACAACATTCACCCCGGGCGGTCCCGCTTCCACGCCCGCCATAGACACGTCCAAGACGGGCTGGGGAGCCCACTTGGAAGGCTGGCGATTGGCAGTGACGTGGACTCCAGCCATTGCAAAGCATCACATCAAACTTCTGGAACTGTGGGCTGTCCGTCTGGCATTATGTCCGCCTACTGCGATACCTAATGAAAAAAAACCTCAGGGGTAGTGACTTATTAAAACAGCAGTGGGGTCCGTTTCCGAAACTCAGTCGTAAGTCTACGTGCATACTATGTAATGCCTTAGTGGACCAATTGTTTTTCCAAAGCACTGTGTAACTGGAATGAAAAGGTCTGTTATGTAGGACATACGCATGAATTAGTATACACGTGGCTGTGTTTCAAAATGATCGTAAGCATGTCGGACGGAATTTGATAGAGCAAATAGCTGGTATTTTTGACCTAGGACAAATGAGTTGCAATCATTTCTCATATATATGGATACTGTACCCTCCTACTAAAATATCATATGAAATTCTAAAATAGTCCTGTGAGATTCCTTTTATCGCTGAAAAACCTTTCATGTCGGACGGAATCGATAGAAATAGGGTTCTCTACGAAATGTTAGGGTTTATTGCTATTCTATTCGAAATTAAAAAAAGGAAAAGTATTCTTTTACCCACTGATAATGAAACAACAAATCACTGACGGTCCAAAGAAGTACCAAATGTTAATTAAAAACCACGCTCTTCTTAAAGCGTCCTCTCAATGTACATTCGGACGGAATCGAGCATGTTGGACGGAATGGATGTTGACATTTTAATCGACTCTGCTCTTGTTGTATTTATTTTTGGTACTGTCCTAGTAACTTCGGATATTAGCTATTAGTTTTGGTCTATATAGAACTGTTAGTGCTTTTTGTTCATTTGATGCAGCAAAAACATGTCAAAATTTTCCGTCCGACTGCCTGTTTCCGCCGACATGATTTGTAATAGAAAACAGAAAATTGCACCATCATATCGGGTTTTGAAAATTTCATTGCTTTTGCGGCTACTAACATTGTTAGCTTCAAATTAAACATTTTTAAAATAATTGCACCACTATTTGGTATGTGTTATGCAATGTTCGTAAAAATTCCGTCCGACATGCTTCCGTCCAAATGTTGCTTTAAAAATGGTAACGATTTCCTAAAAAAACCTTGTTGACATGATTTTTCTCTCTAAAACTTTAATAGTTCCTATTTCTTCATTAGTCAAAGTACTTACATAAAATAATTTCATTTGCCAGTCAAAGAGAACAAGGAAAGCGATTCAAATCTTGCTCTGCCAAATTCAACAGCTTTGTCCCACAAATTGGCAAAAATGTTGAAAAATTTTGTTTTTCAGCTGTTCAGGTGATTCTTATGTAGGCGCAATTGATGATTTGCACTTTTCTGGTTACAGCTTCATTGTTCTTCTTAATGATCCAGTTTAAGGCAACTTGAAATGGCCCACAAGAAAACTTTAAGACACCGTTTTGTTTAAACCATGTCGGACGGAATTACATAACATGTCTGGTGAAAAAAGTCTTGCCCCTTTACTCTAATAAAATAAGCTAGACTGTAAAAACAATCACGCCAGCTAATACATTAAATTCATGGATACTTGGAAAACATTTTATTGAAGTTTTATTTTGTTTTTGTAGAAAAAACTTTTAAGAATTTTTTTCAGTTTTTTAATTTTATTATTTTTTGTTTACTTTTCTTTTTCTTCTGGGACTTTTACAAACTTGAAAACATTTGGAATAAAAACATGCTTATATCATTCATGTAAAAGTGTCCAACTTTATATAAAAATGTATGTTTAATTAAAATTAATCTTTGATTGTTGTCTTCATGTGATAAATATTATTTGTTTTGGTTTAAATTCCGTCCTGACAGGGTCGGAATGTGAGTACCTGTAAAATTAAAGCATTAAAATAGGTGGTAACGACAGTTTTTTTTTTATTTTTTTACTTTTAGTGGTGACCGACACAATGCAATCATTCAAAATATGACCTTAACAATTCTGCACAGAAATTTAAAATTCACTACTTTGGTGCCACATTTTGAAACACAGCCACGTAGGGTTACCCACGAGTTTGGGGAACGGACCACAGCAGCCTGACTCACGTATGTCAACAGACATTCAAAAATGCTGGCCTGATATGGGCAGCTCCACAAGAGCGAGCTCCAGGCAGTTCAGCCTCCCGGATCAGAGCACATTCTAGCGCGTGTCCTGTCGAGAAGGGGAAACAACCATCATGCCCTACCAAGGTCAGGGGCGTGTATGTAGAGATGGCACCTCACCCAACAGTATCAGTGGTCTTCAAGGGACGCGAGTTTGCCTCTAACACCTATTTTGCGCTCCGGGGAACACCAGCTCCCAAATACATTTCCTGCAGTGGACGAGATGGCGTGCGCCATGGACGCAATGACGATCAGCTGCGAAAGGATCTCGGCATATGCGTTTCCCCGATGTCGTGATACCCATGTGCTGAAGAAGCTCTCGAGAGCCATCGGTGCAACATCATGAAAAGGCATACATCCTTCAACGATAAAGACTTACAATGTCTGCATCGGGAAGTACCACGCATGGTGCCAATTTAGGACAACAAAGTCGCTCATTATATAAAGAAGCCTCTTTGGGAACGAGCAGAGTTCCTCAAATGGCTTTCCTACAACAAGTGACCAGCGCACGCCCCGTGAGAGCTTGCCGCACTCCTGTAGCTCCTGTCGATCATGGCTTCTCAGGGATCTATTTATCTCGTCATGTGAGTGCAACAAAAGTCGTCACTGACATTTTTTTTAAATTTATTTATGAAGCCACCGACAAAACAAATAAATTAATAACTTAAAAACAACAACGAATAGAAAAGACAAGGACAACAACAAAACAAAAACAAAAACAAAAAAATACACAAGAAACACCTAGACACCCACAGCCAGGGAAAGAGCATAAAAAGCCAATCAGTAATGGCTGGTCATTCCCATTTTATAGATTGATAAATTGTGTCCACAACCAAACTGACTGTCAAAAAAAGGGCAATCTGCTTAAACATACGCAGAGGCCTGAGTTACTACCGCGGCATCTGATCACGTTTGTATAGGTACGTACGAACGGACAAACGAGTAGTAAAGGTGACTGTTACGATTTATGAGTATGCGTCCCGTACCGGATACAAAAGCCCGGCACCCGCACACACACCCCACCAAGCAAGTGGAAACAAACCTGCGGGTTTTGATGGCAGACGCAATAATGCCTGCTGCAAAACCCCATCGAATACTGCGCTAACATTGACGGCCCCAACCCCCAAAACGGGCCTTTGTCTACATCCTGGGAATGAAATGGACCGAGGCCCAAACAAAAGGACGACACGAGGAAGAACACGCCCCCATAATCTGACACCAAAATCGACACTACCTCCGGGTAAATAGGGGGGGGGGGGGGGGGTCCCAAAGACGATTGGAAACACGCACCTTTCAATTGGCTACTACAATGCCAACGGTACCGAACATGGACCCTCAAAGGATATAATGCCACATCGAGGCATATGCACGACTGCGCTGAACAGTACATTCGCATGATTCAGTTTCATTTTTAAAGATCAGATAGGCTCATGTTGTGACAAAAAGAAAACAATTTTATCTCTAAAACAGGTTTTTCCATTTGTTTGACAAGTTATTCAAACGTACATTGGAAAAATGCAATTTTATTTCTTCAGTGTCATTGATAATTTTTCACAAATAAATTTATGAAAGATTTAATATTCAAAAAAGAGTCATCTTGACATTTGGTGTTAAATATAAATTTTTTGGCAAGAGAATAATTCAGAGAACGTCAGATTTAATGGGTCTGTAATAATTCCAAAACAAATAGAATGGCATTCAATTTCCAATGGGTCATTTAAGATGACTGAAATTGTCTTATTAACCATCTACAGATCTCGTTCCAAAAGCATTTACCCATATCGCATTCCCAAAACAAGTGAAGCAATGTTTCGGGGCTGATTCTTACAGAGATTACAAATTTGACTTGTCTTTTAAAACCAATTTTGCAA
Organism: Ophioderma brevispina; assembly: GCA_023653785.1. NCBI lineage: Eukaryota > Metazoa > Echinodermata > Ophiuroidea > Amphilepidida > Ophiodermatidae > Ophioderma > Ophioderma brevispina. The sequence goes on from JAMKCH010005698.1 coordinate 11,183, forward strand.
GAAAGGTTATTCGTTGGATACGAAAATGAAATCAAGTGTATTGAAAACATTGTAAGTTAGGATTAGTTGTTATTTTGAATGGGATCAGATTTTTCTATATGCCCCAAACACCAGTTTGGGATGTCCACCAAGGAGGTCAAGCCATTTTTGTTGACATTTAATGGCTCTGAGCAATAGGACTCCGGCCAGAGAGTACTGGTAAACTACTTTGGAAGGCTAGGCTCCCTGCAGAACCCTTCAACTGAAAAGATGTTACTTTCAGAGCCTTTATAAACCGGTAGGTGGTGGCTGCCTTCCAGTGTTTTGGAATGCACTGAGTAAACCTAATATTTTAAAGGGAAAATGGAGGTTAAAATTTCGTTACGAAAATTTCATAAGAGTATAAAGGCCATCCTCAGACCACAGAGCTTTCAGTGTAAGGACTCCTTTGTCCATCCTGATGTCGAATAAACAATTGTTATTAGTTCAACACTACAATTATACCACCATATTTCATAAGGACAACATCGGATTTTTTGTCTGTATGACATTTGAAATTAAACCAAGCTTAAATAAACTTTTAGGAAAATTATCCTTTTAAAAATGTGGAATGGAAAATCTTTAGATACGATATTTAGCTTCCAGACACTAGTCAGTATTCCCGCCGGAGTGGTATTATGAACGCCTTCCATTTAGCATTTTCAGAACTATTTATAAGCCTTTTTATCCAGCTACATTTTAGGCCCTTCTGAAAAATTCTAATTTGTCATTTTTAGCCCACCGTGCTCAAAGTCATTAATAACAATTTTACGACTAATCTTGTCAGGTTTTCCATTCCATATTAAATTATAAATACTCTTATCTACCCTATTTTAGAAAGTGGTTAGGGGGATTTGGAAGAACAGTTAATAAAAATGTTAATTGCGACAAGGCAAAAACTTTTTCCCAAGTGCTATCTTACCAATGGGTGTTAGATCTCTCCGGGACCACATATTAAGCTGCGATTTGATCTTTCTAATTGGGGAATGAAATTTAAGTGACGAGCTCACTCCTTTTAGTTAATTAATGCCAAGAATTGACCGGCGACCAGAAGTCCAGGAGAGACCTCTACCAATGGGCTTTACATTGTTATTGTTAGCCTTACTAAGCGGACCGAGCTTCATAGCTCAGATTTATAAAAATGATTTTCATACCGGAACGCAGACAAAAGCTATTCAAAAGAATTTCAAATGTAGTTGACAGGGCTTAGTACGACACAGTCCTAAAAATAATGTTGTATCGTCTGCATAAGAACTAAGTTTAATCTCAAATTGCCAATTTTGGATACCTGTAATGCCTTTGAATATCCTCAGCAGATAAGCCATTAGTTCTACCCTTAAAATCCATAAAGTACGGCTTAACGACAGCCTGACGCGACACCTCGGAAATAGATGTCAAAAAAAATTGAAGCCCGTGACCTTATTTATTATACAAACTCCTGATATTCTGTACAGTATTGAAATCCAATTTATAAATTGAGGACCAAAATTGAAAAAAATGTAGGCCTATTACAACAGACCATCAGTCTGTTCAAAGGCCTTTTCAAAATCTAAAAACAACTACCACACCGGATATCCATTCTCGAAGTATATATATTGATGGTATCTAAACAAGGCGAATATTGTCGCCAATTTTTTATACAACGATTTTCATAAAAAAACCGGTTGATCAGCATCACTCAAGTCGGGAAGAAAATTCTTAATCTATTGGCTAGTCTTCGCGCAGATCTTATAAGCCGATTAAAAAGCGATTATTTGGGCGCCAGAGAGTTCTTTAGATTAAGTTGGGTTCTTGCACTTCGTTTTGGAATGAGGATTTATAACACCACGTCTTTGATCCATACTCATTGACAGAGTGGATAGACATAATTGAAAGATGCAATCAGATAGGTTTTAATATAAGACCAAAACAATTTATAAAAATCTGTAGGATACCATCACAACCTGGGCTTTTATTGTTTAGCATTGATTTTTTTTAGAGCCTCTGCACATTCCTTAATAGAAAAGAAAAACCTTCACAGGAATTTCTTGGGTTCATTTGTTAACTTTTATGATATCGGTAATCTATCCAATTACGAGAAATCGTGGTTCACTGTGTAAAGCTGAGAATAAAATCGCACCTCTTCCTTCAGAATTTGATCAGGTATTAGAGAGGGTTTCACCATTATCCAATACAGTTTAGGAATTGATTTATTAACAAAATTTTCTCTTCTCTAATTCAAAAAATATTGTATTATTCTCACCCTAATTATGTCCATCTCGACTCGACTTATTATAGCTCCATTAGTTTTTCTTCATAAATTGATTCCAACTACTTTGTTTTTCTTTATGTGTTCCAATGTACTTTGGAGTTGGGTTTTGGAAATATGAATTTACAAAAGGCAATCTTTATCACAATTTGCTTCATGCTGTTTTGTTTTTTAATTTTCTTACAGCATTATTGAATGGTTTTGACCACGAATTTCGTTTTTAATAACTTCCCATAGGGGTATGGGGATTAGCGTTTTGTTGATTTCAGCAATATCCTTAATGGAATTTCTGATTATGTTGCGATGCAGGCTCGCCTAAAAAAGGAAGAATTCATTTTTACAAAGCAGAAAACCCTTTGAAAGGTTACTTTTGGCAATATTAAGTGAGGATTATGGAGTGGTCAGATTTAAAACCGGAGAGATTTTTTTAAATGAGTGACTTACTCCACGAGGTGATATGAATTAGAAACAATAATCCAATTACAAAATATAGGTGTGGAGAGTGGATTGGATTTCCATGTAAACAAGGGACGCTCATTTGGATTATTTTCTCTCCATTATGTCAATTAAATTGTGCAAATACATTGATGTTTGATACCCCTTTTTTTTAACTTTAAAATTGTACGCAATCCTACCACCTTTGTTTTTATCTAGCACGTTGTTACCGCACAGCTTAAATCACCACTCCAATCTAAGTTCTCAACAGTTCAAAAAGCTGATTAGTGTATAAATATATCGAAAAAATCTGGACGATCTTCATTATAAGCATAAAGATTAATAAGGGTATAAACTTCATTATCAATTTCAACATCAACAATTATAAATCTACCATTCTGATCAACGAAGCTTCTACGAATAGAAAATTCCAAATTATTTTAAAATAAAATAGCTACACCTGCTCGGTTGGATTTATCATGACTGAATAAGGAGGTAAACCCCCATTCATTTCTCCAAATATTTTCCAACTTTGATTCACTATGTGTTTCTTGACATTGACTGTCATTGACTGACATTTTTGGCGAAATTGAGTTTTTATAAAATATGAAAAAGTAGATCATTGCGCTTAATTTGATATACATTTCAGGTGACAGTCTCAATTTATTACAGAGTTATTAAGCTAAATAGGCCTATTTAAGTGTAGATACGACTTTGTTGCACTGAAAGTTGAATTTCCTGTGTCGTGCAACAAAGTCGTAACTGGTAGATACGACTTTGTTGCACGACACGGGAATTCTAGTGTGTAGATACGACATTTTATTTCTTGTTAAGCGATGGTTTTTAAAAAGTTGTATAAGTAAAAAATATCCCAAAATATTTTGTGAAACGAGCAACTTCATATTTTACCATATTTATGCTAATTTATGCTAATTTCAGCACAAAAAACCTTAAAACATATCTAAAAATGTAGTTACGACCTTTATCCACTCAATATTACGCCCAGTACTTAATTAACTTACAAAAAGTAAATGAATATGCATAATTTAACATATTATTTCAAGTATAAGGCTCAATTTATTGCAGAGTCATTAGGCTAATTAGGCCTAATTAGGTGTAGATACGATTTTGTTGCACTCAAAATTGAAGTTCCCGTGTCGTGCAACAAAGTCGTAACTGGTAGATACGGCTTTGTTGCACGACACGGGAAATCATGTGTGTAGTTACGACATTTTAATTAGCCAAGTACTTCTTAATTAGTCGACTTAAGTGGGAAATGAAATATTTATAAGTATTATATATTATATTATATATGTTATACTCAACATATTTTCTGAAGCACTTTATACATGACTACTTTATTCTTTATAGGATTTTTTTATAACTTTGGCCGCCATTTTGAAAAAAATGCACTCAATTGATGAAAACCGTCATTGAGAATTGAAAACAACTAAATATGGGTTAAGCAATAAGGTCCACATTGAAAACCAGACTTAATCAATTTTTCTGGAGCACTTTATACATGGCTATTTTATTTTATAGCATTTTTTACCATTTTGGCGGCCATTTTGAAAAAAAAACACGCCCTCAATCAATGAAAATCGTCACTGAGAATTAGACAAGTTGAAATCAACTCCTTATGGGTCCAATAACAAGGTCCATGTAAAATATCAGACTTGGCAAAACTTCTGAAGAAGTTAACGTGTGCCCCCTGACTATATACGATGATTGAACATTTCAAGTAAAAGGACACGCCTCGAGCATGACATCTAAATCTGCGTGAATTCAAGTTAATAACTGAATAACACAATGCACCCATTGGCTCACATTGTATATTAAAATACCACAGCCCAATGAAATATCGTAAAACCGTAACACACTAACAGTTATTATTAACAATTATACTTTCGTTCGTTTCACCAGTCGACTGTCGATCATACCCCGATGCATGTTTGAACAATGGAATATGTAACAGGGAATCGAATTCATGTGAATGCCGTCCCCCTTTCGGCGAAGATCTATGTCAAAAAGGTACGTGAGACTATTTCATTCATGTCAATTTTATGTGGAGATTGAAATGGAAGAGAGGAGAGAGGTTTGTTTACATCATTTTATTGGTGATGATTTTATTACTTACTTTCGTTTTGAGCATGTATATTTGACGTCGTTATGTGAGATAACGGATATGTTTGCCCCCCCCCATAGATGAAATAAACGATTTTTTACTGAATTACCAAAACACTTTGAAAAAAAAATATTTATTAACATATAAAACAATTTCTTCAGGCTTAAAGAGAATTTAAATACGTTTCTATAGGACATTCCAAACTGCAGATGTGTTTTGCTGAACGTGTTAATATTGCGAAGTGACCAGGATGCAACAAAATCGGCCAAATACTTTACTAATGTAATCATGTCCTTTCTTAGCTCTCTTCCTTACATCTATATACTTTTCTATTCGAGATGAAATCATTGTCAAGCGTATGATGGTTATTGATGGTTGTGGTGTAATTATTGAATAAACAATAGATAAAATAAAGCCGCGTGTCTAATGCGTGACTTAATTCATTTATTAGAAAACCTGATATGGGCAATGCGCTTTGTCCGCTTAGTGCAAGACAAACTAAATCCGCACTTAACTCGTGCATTAACATTTTCCTCCTTTTCATGTAGACCAACGTAAGTTAGATCACATATCAACTGAGCTGTAATTTGAATTTAAAAAAAACAAAACACAATGATGGGATAATTACTTTTAATTTGGTGAAATTCATCTAGACAATTCTCGTACTTCTGGTTATCTGTCTTGTTCTCCCTGGCACCAGCTCCAAATCAAAACACAAAACTCTCAAATTGCTCAAAACAAGATCATTTTCGTTTAGTCTCATATTGATCAAGCTGTTCGTAACAAAAGGCGAGCGCTATACGCCATCGTATACAGGATTGCAGGAAGTTAAATAAAGCGCAACGCATTCATGAAAGTCTATTCGACACTCCAATGGTCCACCTACCCTAAAAAAAAAAACATACAAAACAAAGAAGAAGAAAAAAATAAATCAATTTTGCAAGATTTTCGATTGAAATTGCAAGATTTTTAATACTATATATTACTTTGATACTATAGAATGTTTTCAATTCGTATACTGCTTACGAAGCGTCACTAAACAGTGGCTTTTGAGACAGTAAGTCGCGCTGCGTTCAGCCATCTGTGAGATATGTGGTATGAACCAGGGCGGATCCAGGAATTCTCATTGGGGGGGGGGGGGGGGGGTGTCATCCACCAGTCGACTGTCGATCAAACCCCGATTGCATTTTGAACATTGAATATTAACAGGGAAGCGAAGCATGTGAATGCGTCCCCCTTTCGGCCAAGATCTATGTCAAAAAGGTACGTTAGACTATTTAATTCATGTCAAGTTTATGTGGAGATTGAAATGGAAGAGAGAGAGAGGTTTTGTTTACATCATTTTATTGGTGATGATTTTATTACTTACTTTCGTTTTTGAGCATGTATATTTGACGTCGTTATGTGAGATAACGGATATGTTTGCCCCCCCCCATAGATGAAATAAACGATCTTTACTGATTACCACAACACTTTGAAAAAAAAATATTTATTAACTATAAAACAATTTCTTCAGGCTTAAAGAGAATTTAAATACGTTTCTATAGGACATTCCAAACTCCAGAGGTTTTTGCTGAACGTGTGAATCTGCGAACAGTGACCAGGATGCAACAAACATCGGCCAAATGACTTGTACTAATGTAATCATGTCCTTCTTAGCTCTCTTCCTACATCATAACTTTTCATTCGAGATGAAATCATTGTCAACGTATGAATGGTTATTGATGGTTGTGGGTAATTATTGAATAAACAATAGAATAAAAATAGAAGACGCGTCCGCGTGGTTGCTAGATTATGGTGACTTAAGGTCATTAGTAGCAGAACCTGATATGTGCAATGAGCTTTTCCGCTTAGTGCAAGACAAACGTAAATCCCACTTACTCGCGTGCATACATTTTCCCCTTTTTCAGTGTAAGACCAACGTAAGTTTAGATCACATTATCAACTGAGCTGTAATTGAATTAAAAAAACCCAAAAAAACAAATGATGGGATAATTACTTTTACTTTGTTCAATATCAATCTAGACATTACTGTACTCTTGGTTCTCTGGCATCAGCTCCAAATCAAAACCACAAACTCTAAATTGCTCAAAACAAGCATTCATTCGTTATTCTCAATATGGATCAAGCTGTTCGTAACAAAAAGGCGGAGCGCCTATAGCTACATCGTATAACCAGGGATGCCAAGAAGTGAAATAAAAGGCAACCGCATTCATGACAGTCTATTCGACACTCCAAGGTTACACATTACCTGTGAAAAAAAAAAACATACAAAAAAAGAAGAAGAAGAAAAAACACCGCATTGTGCCCGTTCCACAATCGCGGTTAACAGATGTTTATACTGTATATTGACTTTATATTATAGAATTTTCAATTCGTAAAAACTGACAAAGCGTGAATCTTAAGAGCAGTTGCATTTTCGAGATCGTAAGCGCGCTTGCGTTCGCCATCTGTGGATTATGTGTATGGACAAGGGGCGGATTCCGGAATTCAAGGGGGGGTGGGGGGGTGGCGCCAGTCACATTCGCTTTTAAAAATGACGGCCGCTTCGCTCGCCGGTAGACCCATTTTTTTTCACTGGTTCGAAAATTTGAAGAGCGGGAAGGGGGGGGGGGGGGATATATTTTCAAACACAACCCATAACAAAGAAGAGTCCCCCCCAGATCTTCAAAAAATTTAAAACAAGTGAAACCAAATGGGGATATACCCGGCGAGCGCAGCAAGGGCGCCCACAAACACAAAGGTCATTTTCCTAGATATGCAGGGCGCCCTGTGCGGCAAAAGGCATTTGTCTACATCTACAAGGCGCCCGGCGCACTTGTCTGCAAAAAAAACTATGGGGGGGGGGGGGCGCCGGGGTGCCCTTCTGAACAAAGGTATATCGAACAGGACCACTTTCTACGTTGTGGAAGTCACTGACTTGATATTTACCTCGAATACCATCTTCTTCATCCCACCGACCAGCATGCAAGAGACCCAAATGGTATCATTCTGCCACCAAAGAGAGGGTCCCCTTAAACTGTCAAAATGCAGCCATCCGTCGAATTTCTACCATCAGTCAAGAAGAGCTTGGAAGGGGGGGGATAGAATTTCCAACTCGCTCGTTTCTCGCGGACCATCCTTTGAACACCCGCATCAGCAAAGATCATTGCAAAAGCAACACCAAACCTGCAGGCAGGAACGGTACGACAACAAGATCATCCCTTTTACCCGCCTTTGTGTGCATATCGCTTAGACAGAAATACCTCGTAAGATCTTCCCTCTCAACAAGAAAGGAGGAAGCGGGAAAGGGAAACCACTCTAAACCCACGTGAACGACCAATATGCAACAACTATGTTGAATCTGTAGCCGACATCATATGACCCAGAGGACATGTCTCCGTTAGCGATTGCCAAATTCCAACTTGCACCACCAAAAAGTACCTATACCATTACGATGAAAACTGCAGCCTCTATACAGGGGAGACAAGGTCGTATGGCAGACAGATTCACGGAAACACTGAGATTATCCGCCTTTTCAGGTTTCCTGGGTTACCTTGTGCACAGCGCTGGCACAAAGATCACGAACAGCTCACATAAAAAATCTCTGAAATATCAATAATTCCAAGGAGGGGGATATGAGAGAATCAAATAAACAGCGGATCATCCACCCAAAATTGGACGTTCTCCAACCATGGAATTAACGTCCTGTAATGCTTTATACAAAGTTTTAAGGGGGGGTGGGGTGATGGGGTTGGGCGACCGCGATGTATAGATTTGAACTCGCCCTTGGTTTAACACGAAACACATTTTATTATATTGGGTGGGCGGGGCATGGGGGGAGGGGGGGGGGGAGAGGCTGTCGATTTCTTAATGTTTCATATAAGCTAAGGCAGATAACTTCTGTATTTCCTTTGTTTGTCTTTAAAAAATAAAAAAAAAGTATGGGTATGTGTAAATTATTCAAAGCCAACCCGTCAAAAAAGCATGCTTAATTTGAATTTTCGCGCCATTACTTCACCACGGTAAAATATGTGATGTTGATCGCTTTTACTAGCAGACAAACAGGAATGTCCTGGAATGGAGTCCACTGTACACAAAAAATTAGGGGGACTGCCCTATCATGCTTTCGTTAATCTTTCTGCGTGTTTCCACAAGAACAATCCGAGTAAGACACGGAATGTTGTAACCGGTATTAAATACCGCGCTAACGCCTACCCGGCATGTTCCAAAGAAAGCGTATAATCGGTTAGTATCCGATTGTTCAGCACTATTCGGTTGTAACCGGGTGTCTGGAAAGTTAGCTGTTCGGATTATTGAACCGGATGTTTCCACAGCCGCTGGAAACGGAGAATAGCCCGGAAAGAAGAGAACGACACCAGGAGGACGGGTAGGTACGATAGGCGCCGCAAAGTAAAAAAAACCCTGTTTTACGGGCCCGACCGATCTGTTTTTCAGTTTTGAAGATTTTTTTTTAGTTTTTCCAAATAAATCATGTAAAATGAGCATGGTGTTTAGCCTTAAATTTATCAATTTTGGCTTATTTTTTTTTTTTAGAAACTTTGTTTGTAAAAAATATCCTTTTTCTTTTGATTTTTCGAGTTTGGGGTATTTTTCTGAAATGGTGGTAAATTGAATAAAATTAAAAAAAAAAAAATTCGCCCGACCGACCGACCCTACTCTTAAGGTCGGCTCGCCCGGTTAAAAACAGGGTTCTTTTTTCTCGCCTCCTTACCACTCCACATTTTCTCGCTTCTCGCTTTCATCCTTCAATCCTGTATAATCGGATTTTTTTGGGCTATCGAGATAATAAAATCCACTTTGGGTGGTTCCACGGCCGATCTATCGGTGATACCGATAGACCCCGAATTTTGGGTTCTGTGGAAACACGGCGAAGGTTTAAAGTCCACACACCATGAAGTTATGATTATATATCAATAGCAAGCACTTTGATTTAAATAAAACGAAAACAGAAGTTTTATTTCACAAACTGTACAGGTAAGTCACAATTACACTGATTATTATTATTTTCTCGACCCCCTATAAAACAAAATGAAATTCTTCAAAATTGGGCCTATGCCTTGTGACCGTATTACGTATGGTCATAAATCATGGGTCGGGGGGGATCATAACATTACTAAACGCACGCACAAATTGTCGGAAACAGTTTCGTAGATCTTTCATCTTCAACCGAATAGTTAAAGTACAAGCCCGAGTCCAACAATATGCAGATGAGAATCAGAATTGGGATATTCATAGTCGGGATACCCGGGATAGCGAAGAGCTAGCCAGGGTTATTTCCCGGTAAGGAAACTACCCCGGCAGAGGACAACAGAAGGTGATACGTACCGGGAATACCGTGGGGTGATGCATATACAGCGTAAGTGCCAAGCCTTTTGAACAGTTGTTGAAAAAGCATCCCAACATAATGTTTTTTATTGCGAGGTAAATTAATTTGATCGGTATTAAATCTCAATAAGTAATATTTCATTGTTATTTGTGCGAGTTTAGAACGTGATATGACTTGTATTAAGCGAGCAATCGAGAATTAATGACAGCATGAGCAAATCAAAAATGTTGCCGCTATACGTAATTTCTAGGCATGGAACCAAATTATTTTCGTGATGACGCCAATGCGTTGTTTTTGATGTTGTTTGGCTGAGACTTAGAATACCTTTTAGGTTCTAGTCTCTGGTTTGGGGCTGAATCGCTTCCCGCTGATTGATGTAGGGGGGATGAGCTTTTGTTAAAAACTGACATGATCGGGCACCTGGTAATTTTTAGGGAACAATTTGACCAAATATAAGCAGATTTACGTAAGTTTAAACCTTTATGTATCATTTGAACATTTAATATGCTTCATTTTCTCTCCCCGAGACTTTTTTTTGCAACTCAGACGGATATTGTTGTACATACAAACGCCAAGGTATGTTTAAAGTTAGAGCTTTATATTAACAAAGCGAAATGGATTTTTCTAAAAACTCACCCCTCAAAAATACGACCAATTATGTGTGTACCCTATGCCTGTCACGATTCACGCCGCGTTCGTTCTGCACAACAATAAACCACCGTACGTAGCTCACGTATTCTTTGGGGGTGGTCTTAACGTGCATAACTCGTGTTTTTTATCAAGTACCTTTGGGGGTTGGTTAAATTACAATGCCAAGCTGTCAGACCAAATCATTTATTAAAAAGAAATCTTGGCCATGAAATGATGTGCAGAATATTTTGAAACTGAAAGTCTTCGCACAAAAACTGCCCTTTAATAGAGGATCCCCACACTGGGTGGTTCAGTTATCAGCTCATGTCAGCACTTCTACGGCCCGTTTTTACCAAATTATACGTACAATTTTCCGTAATCTATGAACAGCCTCCAACATATCATGTATAACAGTTTTCCGCGGAACCTCGTTTCTTCCTTTCCCCCGTTTTGAGGGTTCATATATGAATTTGCTAGGTATAAAATGTGTACAATCAATTATAAAAACGTGGGTGAATCGTGAATGGATTCGTTTGCGCATACCTACAAAGCAAGCCCTGAGGCAGAGTGAAATAGGACAGTGATGTCGCAGCAACTGACTGTTCATACCGCACCGGTCAAATAAACTACTAATCATATGATAAGCAGAACATCTACAACATTCGATTTACACAATTAAACGTATATTTGCACATATTAAGTGTACTAAAGAATCATGAAAGGCACAGAAAAACTTTTCAGAGCGGTTGGTGTTGCATGGTTGCCACACCATGAATACACACTCACCAACACTCAGTCCACTGACGGCCGGCTGCGGGTCACACAACCTCCCTTGTAAGTTAGAGGGTGTTTTCACAATATTAATCCCCATATACATAGCACCAAGTACAAAATTTCTCGTTTCAGTCTCTTCTTAATTGCAAATAACCATGTTAAGGACATAAGAATGGCGGCCGGGCTTTTTTTTCAGTTTTTTGTTAGGGGGTTTCTTAACAATGACTCGAGATGTACAGGTTTTACATTTTGACTGTGCTTACGTGATCGGTGATACCGAAAGGGGACCGTCATGCATTTTATCATTAAAGGAAATTGGGCGCTTTTTGGGTGTATTGAAAATTACAGGAAAATACATAACATCTTGAAAGTTTTTAAGCCCCCCAAAGCTTTATAAAGAAAGATAAAAATTCGAAACTTTATTCTGTTCACTTTCCTAAGGCACCAGCTTTCTTTTGAGATGTAATCATAATTTTCCATGGTTGTGTGTGGAACTTTAAATAGAATGTGTTTCCTCCCTCCAGAGCCTCGCTCTAGTCTCGAGTGCGCCGGTAGTGCATTTAAGCACACATTCTCCCCACGGAGATTTCCACGTGCGCTGCAGCTCTTTTGTAAAACAAACACTGATAGGTTGATGCTCGAAATTGGTTCAATCCATTTCGCTACGAATTTTACCACCAATATTTTATAACACTTAAAGGAGCACGGGGAGATTTTTTCGAGGATACAAATTTCTCTAATTTGCACTGATGTACAAGTTTTGTAATTCCTTAAATTATTAATTGCGATTTGTGCCATTTCAAACACTTTCAAACCCCACGGAGCGGACCCCGCCTTGTGTTTAGAGGGAAAGTGCTCAGCAACACAAATGTCGCACCCTCCTTTTTTGCGGTGATCGCCAGGTTGGTAGTCATTTTCCTCTATGAGCGTAAGGGATATAGGACACCTACCGAGAATGTTTTGAAGGTTTATTAAAAAACAAAACAAGTATTGAAGAGGAAAAAAACAATACGTTTTGAACTTGCCTGCTGTCCTAATGGGCCTGTACAGCATGTCTCAAAAATGGTACAATAAAAAACGATTTTTTTTTCAATATTATATCTCAACATTAGTAAGTAGTTTTGTATATTACAATAAAGAGAAAAGACCAGGCTTTCCAGTATTTTTATTTCATCTAATTTGCTTGTTTCAATCGAGAGATAACTCCAGTTTACTGCGGAACACAAAAATCGTGTTTCTGCCACTTTCTAGATGAGTGAAAACCGTGAAAGAATTAGTTACACATAAGTTATTTACATTTGAACAGATATGAAATTCTTTAAAAAGGGATTAACTTCATAAAGAAACTCTGAAATATACGAAAATTACGTAATGGTGGAATGGAAGTTATGATCAGTAAGTTCTGGCTTTAAGATGAAGTGAATAACATTCGACATACTATTGTTTGTAAGAAGAGAACCTTGAGCGTACAGCAACCTGGAGGATAGAGTTTTTTATAGTCTTTAAGTATCATGAAACGCAAATTCCTCCCAACACATTGATGCTTTGCTTCCAAATTCTAATTTTTATTGACTTCAACAATTAGTAAATGCGAAAAGATAGTGCAATTTTTTAAAACTATTTCTTTGGATTTGGAGTGTTTATTTTGGTTGCAATTACATTCCTTTTAACAGATACTAAGGTTTGTAAAAAAAAAAATCCAAAGTTCATTTCATTGGCGTGCAATAAATCTTTGCCATTCTTTATTATTTATGAAAAGCAATGATTTATCATGAATGATTATGTTGACTATTAAAACTTGTGTCTGTATAATAAAACTGGATTTCCTTTGTGTACTTTAATATGTGTGTTGGGTCTTGTCAAGTGCAATCTTGTGACCTCAAGACAGCATGCATAACGCGCGAAGAAACAACTTGCCCATGCATTCAAGTGGACACACAAAATCGATTTGGTTATTTGCGCCGTTAAATGATATATCTTGGTTGACAAAGCAACAAGATGAAACAAACACCATTGGAAAGACCTGGTCGTGTTGTCTTTAAAATTTATGCCACGGATGAAGGACTTAGGTTGAAAATGTCATATTAACCAATGTTTTTCTGATTGTACACTTTGTTGAGACAGGCTGTAATAGAGAGCCCGCTTTGATTTGTCGTGCACGGCAGTTAAAAATTAACTAAATCATCTTTTATTACGTTAAAGTAAAAGACGGCATTTCAGACTCATTTCATGTGTGATTTAATGACGATTGATAAGCGTCTAAAATATGCAAAAATCCAGGGTTTGAAAAAGAACGGTGGGGGTGGGGGTCTCAAATTCCGGAAATCTCCTCGTATCTCTTTAATACTCTGTAACTATTTAATGTCGACGCAGCTTTTTGTATCAATAAAATATTGATATCATTACTCCAGATGTGAGAGTGAGGGTGGCGTGTGAGGGTACTTCCATTTTGGTGATGACGCGAGGAAACGCTAAGTATCAAAAAGTTACCTTAAATTTATGTGGTTGGCGGAGGGGCGGGGGGTGGGTTGGGGGGCCCTTTTATGTTCGAAACCCTACAAAGAGTCACGTTAGGGCCCTGCTGTTTCTTGTAATGTCTGCTATTCCGATTTACGGCCCTGCATTTCTTGTAATGTCTTGCCTATTTGGGTTAATTACTCTGAGTTTGGTACAAAGACAACAAAGTGGAATCTGCTTATTTTTTTTCTGGGCAGAGTTGCTAGGATGGTACGGTTTGTTAAACCAATTAACATCGTCATATCAACGGGGGGGGGGGGTTTCTTTCCTTCTGGAGATGAAAGTGATGCGACGACTTCTAATACAGTAACTATAATGCTCCGGATATTTATGATTTGGTACAAAGCAGCGTTGTGCTCGGCTTATGCAAGGAAGTATTTGCTAACCCCCAAAATAGTCCTTTTTTGTACTATTTGAACATATCATCACGAAAAAGTGGACTTTATTCAAATTTATCTTAAATGGTAGACGCTTTATCAAAAAAAAAAAAAAAAACGTCAGCAAAAAATTCACCTTTTCCCCATTTTTGTTTGGTTTGTTTGTTTGGTCGATCCACAAGTCATTGGTAATTTGCTTGTGGTTGGTGTCAGGATTTGTTAAGCTAGGTGCTGATCCGGGGCCGCGTGTTCCATGATACGGACGCTCCTAATCAGGCCGCTATTTGGTGGGAGTGGGGGTGGGGCGGATGGGAACAGGTCAGGGTTTAGCACCCTACTCTTATTCGGACATGGACTGGCGAGGTTGTAATGACAGTTGTGACTCTCTGTATCACGGTGGGAGCCGACGGCCTCTGCTTAACGTCCCCTCGAAGGACGGGTGTTTCATGATCAACTTGGCCCAATTCCAAGTGAAACCATGTGAGGAGAGCGGTATTCGTATTTAATCAATTAGCTGGTAGACAGATCAAACCAGACAGAATTGATTAGTTTACCCGAAGAAATCCCAGCAAGTGCCACAACCCCATTCCGGGATTTGAAACCGGGAATTTTGATGGTAAAATTGCGCAGAGGCAAGCACCCAACCGCTAGGGAACACGCTCTGTTTTGTTGTTTGCAATCGGTGGTATTACTAGCCAACCCCCCACCCCACCCCCCACACCCCCCCACCCCCCACCCACCCCCCCACACACCAAACACACTCGCCACCCCAACCATGGTACGGGCCTGGTTTGGGATAGGTCTTTCACATCCTCAAGTTATTTTAAAGGTTGACTCAGAGATTACGAAAATCGGGAAAATCTCGAGTAGGCCCTTTCAGAAGGCCAAGGCATTGGATTTTCCACAATGCTTACCCTAAAATAAAAATCGTATTATATAGGTTTGAAAAAATAAGAAAGAAATTGCTTTTGAATATCTTGAATAACCCTCGTCGTTACCAAGTCCTTTTTTTTGTAAAACGGTTTACCAAGGGGGCGGGTTACCACCCCCCCTCGAGAATTTGTTATAAAGAACCCATGCTTATGATTTTGAGACCCAAGGATAGCATGGTCTAGCTCTTTCCATGATACCAAATAAGTACCCAACATACTAGTTATGGCCGGTAACAATGAGTCATAAACGTCCGCGAGTCGGCAAAATTGGCATTTTCGACCCCCGCAGAATAAGCGAAAATCAATTGCGCTAAAAAATGTGGGGGTTTTCAAGCTCTAATAATGATGGCCTTTGGCAGTTTACCTAAACATTAGAGTTTTAGAGCCATTACTGTGCAAGATTTTAAAAAAGGCAACATATAAAATATTCTTGGGTGGCACCACCCACACCCACCCTTAGACTTTGACGGTATACCCGAACCCGGTGAAGGGGCTACCGTCACATTTTGTTTCGCTAAAAATGACCAGAAAGGATGAAACGAACGATTACCTAGAAGTTTTAACGAAAGGGTGTTTAGCATTTTAGCGCACCGGATTTTTTTTTCTCTTGGAAGTTCATCAGGGGGGCGAACCCCCCCCCACCTTGGTAAGAAGAGGGTTTTTAAATGTCCCGTATACATCGATAAGGTCGCAATAGATTAAGCGAATTCTATAATTTGACGTGTGGGTAAACAAGCCTAAAGGTAAAAATTGGCATTATAATCACACGACCTTGATTAATTTTATCGCTGTGAATAGGGGGAGGGGGGGGCGGGGGTGGGGTGGTAACCAACATTTGAGAGTTTCAAACTAATTTTGCCCAAATTCTGATTTTGCCCAAACTTTTGTGATCTTGCGCCCCAATGGACCAAATCACTGATTTTTGCAAAATCTGTCCATTTTCTAAGGCCGGGGGGGGGGGGGGGGGCAACCCGGGGGAAAGACAAAACAATTTGGGGCGTTTTCCCGCTACATGTTGCGTCAAAAAAAGTACAACCAATGAGGATTGTTTAAGAACTTTAACCATTTTGAGTGGGGTGGGGGGCCGGGTGTTAAGTTCAATTACCACTCCAACCCTTTAACCTTACTTCATTTCACCACTGGTCTTAGGCCAACAATAAAATAAGTTTGTTTTGACGAAACTGACCGGCCCCAGAAAAAAAACCTGCATGCCGACCACAAGAAGGGAGGAACGGACGCCCCTCGGGGGGGGGGGGGGTTGGGGGTGGCCCCCGAAATGGTCAAATCACGAAGACGAAAAAACAGGGGGGTTGTTACGCAATAGTGTAAAATATTAGGTTTGTACCGTATGAGGTATCGTGTTAAAGTTTCGCCCCTTTATGATTTTCGCCCATCCGCCACCCCTGCGACAAAAGTCAAAACAAAACGACCCCAAATCTTCTGTAATGAATAAAATATGTCGTATCGTACCAAGTTGACGAATTTCTTTTAAATTCATAAACTGTTCATTGACCCCCCCGAATACCAGGGACACAGCTGATGTACATGATTCACATTGATTACACGCCAATAACTGGCGCTATTGACATTTCAGTAAATCCGCCCAGGCTTCAAAGGCAAAGTACTTCATTTTTTTTACTGAAAATTAAAGAGCTATTGCTATTGCCCCTGCAGGGTAAAACGAATAACAGGTGAGTATCACCGCCCGGTTTGATTTAGCTTCCAATTCTACTGTGAGTTACAAGTAACTTTGACCGTCGTACAAGTTCATATTTATTGGAAAATGAAACGAAGGTAGAACAACAGCCATGAACTGGGTCAAATAGCCAGGAATTTACATGTCGCTGAGCTGGTAAAGGATGGTGGCCTGTTTGTATGACATAATAGAACTGAAAGATAAATTATGGCCTACGGCGACAAATTTCGATATAACATGGTACCTTAGTGCAATCAAGAAAAAGTTTTAAACACCTTTTCAGTGAGTGTCTATATTATCAAAATTAAACTTTCCTTTAATCCTTTCATTTAGCTTTATTGGAGGATAAGAGAGGAATTCAAGTCCTCTTAATTCCTCTTGCAGCATTCAAGCGAACCAAAATCGAGACAAAACCTGAATTTAAAAATTATACGCGGCACTGGCACATTTTCACAAAAGATGAAAGTCGGTCAATTGCTCCAAATGCTGTCTAGACCAGTTGGAAGAATCAGAGATATATTTCTCACATAGAAAATAACATACCCCAAAACAGATAGGACCCTTGATAGGAGGATAAAGATATCCAGGTAAGTTGTAGGCTATTTTTTTAAGTTTTCATTAACGTTAATAAACAATGTGTATATTACATGAATATTGTTTGACTAGTATTCACGATATTAAAACCACAAAGGTATAGACCGGGCAAACAATGTGCATAGCGTGCGGAAACATGCTACGGCGGGCGTGTTGTTCTTGTGCTAACCGCCATTATCGTCGTATGCTGAATTTCGCGTCGCCGGCGACGTTAAATTAACAAAATCGTTCGTTTACCCAGAAGGAAAGCTGGTTTGGTATAAGTGTTTATGACTGAAAGAACCAGGCAGTGGCTGGAACATGAATGTGGCCAAAAAATTGTTCCTTTTTGAGTGGGACATGAAGTTGATGAAAGATATCTTGGCAAACAAAGTTTACAAATCTGGACCACGTAGTTTGCTTTTATAGGCCCCCTCTATTTTGACCTTAAGTACTACCCCAAATTGAACAGAAAGTTCCGGAATTTTCTTCATTTTTGCAATGACGTTGGTATGTAGCATTAAATGTTCAATATGAATATTTATATTGTTGAAACAATGAACTTAAATGGCTTTACAAGAAATTACATTCCAAACCCCACTCTCTCGATTTGGGTAGGGGGTCTGAGAGATTTCACCCCTTGAGGCGATTTTAAATGTGCTTTAAAAAACTGTAATTTTAAAAGCAAATTAAAAAAAAATACGCCATCAATATTTGTTCAGTTTTTTACACGATCTCAAGTTCAAGCCTTAAGAGCTATCAGACAGAAACAAATTAGTGATCCCGGGGCGGCGTGTTGCATTTAGAAAATGACGGTGTTTCTATGGTATTTCGCCCAATTTTCACAAAAACAGGACGAAACGCGTGATGGCTTGTTTTTGGCACAAATTTATCAAGTGGTGAGGGAAACAGGAATAACAAGTGAATGCTTTAAATAGATTTTGATCATTTTTTCCAAAAAAAATGAGTGTTACTAGATTTTATTTATCCAAAGTCCATATTTGTACAACATTGACTCTATTTTTGAGCCATTCTGAGTACTTTGCAGTAGCGGGTTTCATGTTAAAGAATGCAGGCGTATTTATTTAATGCATAATCATACAATGCATTTGCATAAGGCATAGCATACGCCTCCGAAATCCCAAAGATGCGATGCAGATTGGGGGGGGGTTGTTACATTTCCCTGTTTGAAGAGTCGGTTTAAATGCCAAAGATGTTATTTTATTTTATTTGAAAATCCATTATAAATGTACATAGTATTTGACCCACAGGTATTTGAATGTGAAGGGTCTATTCGGCACTTTGCCGACCATAAGAATAAAATGAAACCGTATTACTTATGAAAAATTGTTACTTTCAAAACAGTGTTTCTATTCGTTCTTTGGTCAATATGGAAAAATAGGGCCCCCCCAAAAAGCCTAAAGGAACACGAGAATAAATATTTGTGGTGTATGACACGTCACAAAACAATATTCCCACAAGCACTCCTGAACGGCTTCTTACTAAAAATTATGGAGATAGATGTAATTAATAAAATAAAACCTGCATTACATTACCAAAACTTCCTGGTTATTGACTATCAAATAATACTAAATTCCATTATGATCATTTTCACCAATGCTGTGTTTAAACCGGGGGAGGGCCACTACAATTTCGGGGGGTAGGGATGTGCTCAGCCATTGTAATTAAAATGTGGGCTAAATTTAGATTCCAAGGCAAAAACTTTGGGTTTGTCTTAGAAAGACGGGAGAGGTGGAGAGGGCAGTCTTTAAAGGCTGAATCTACCTGTACCATTTCACTGTGTCAGTGCATTAATACTTTAAATTATTTTGTCATAGCTTTTTAGTGCGGATGAGACCGTAATACGAAAGGTCTTATGTTCGATACCAGATGAGGAAGTTAAAAGCCCATGCTGGTGTACGGTCGGTCATTCTTGCCGCAATACAGGGTGTAGTGCCTATACTCGTGGTTTAAAAAATGTTTTTAGGGGGTTTTAGTGCAGTGAAAGTCACACGTGGTCTGCTTATTACATTGAACAAAGGGGGCTCTATGTGGGGTGCAGATGAGGTCAAACGGGCCATTCAGGGTCACCTAGGGTCAAGATATTATTTTACCATTGCTCGTTGACTACATAATCGGACAACCTTTAATTTGGGGGTCGTCTGAGGGGGACGCCACAATTGGTAAACACGTATTTCAATATGGAATAAATCGCAATCTCATCATAGTGCCGCATGTTCACAATCCATAGAAAAATACGTTTTTTACAACAATTGGCACTGCCAGTGGTGTTGGGGCAAAGGTTCCTATTTGACTAATTAAAAATGCTAATTGAAACCGCGCAAACAAGATCGTCCCTCAATCCAAAGCGCGCTCATTGTCCCCTTACAAAGTTCGAACACTTAAAAATTTACCTTTTATACGGTTTGTGCATCATGGATTCCTTCTGATATGTCTGGGTGCCACAATTAAATTAATGAATGGATTACTGTTACACCTGGATCGTTTTTTTAAAAGCAAGAAATGGAAATACCTTCGAGCTTGTACAGGAAAAACTTTGTCTCCTAAAAAGTAAATATAAAACAACAGCTGTGTTGTCAACGCTACAAATTCATGGTATTCGCCTTGAGAATATAGAATGAGTTAAAACAATGTAGACTTCATATTGGTCTGTTGGCTGTTGATATTGGGGCAATAACTATAATTAGCTGAGTTAGTGGTGCAAATTACTAAGTACGTGCCATTATTATTTATTGCAAGAAGTTCTTGCGAAAGGTCCGGAGTTCAATTCCCCTGCCCAGGCGTGGAAGTCCAGGAATTTTCCACGTGCGTTCATGCTTAGGTATGTTGTGTATATCCATGTTAAAATTTGTCTGCAATGTTCTATTATGGCGATTGCGTGTTTCTTTCTACACTTGAAATATACTCATGTAATAGAGTGATCGTATATGTACTCGTCCAGTGTACGATATGCTAGTCTCATACCTAAGTTGTGTTTCTTGATAATTTATGTGTCATAAAAGGAAAACCACACCATGATATCACGAATTGCTGAAAATCTGGAGCCAGTGGAGGAACCCATTTTAAATTAACCCTGCACTTTCAACGATCATTTGTCATGTGTTGGCCCACTGGTAGTCGCCAACAATTGGGTCAAAAGATAACTCAGGGGGCCCAAAAGTGAAATAGGGGTGCACGCCAAATGGGTCATTATAGAAGAACCAGTGGCTTCAAGAGTTCTATGGGGGGTGCATACAATTGGGGCACAAATCAAGGGACTGATTAAAGACGGTGTTCTTGAAATCCTGTTTTCACTACCGTTTAAATCACATGCTATGTTCACTAAACCATGGTCAGGGAACAGACACTGATCCACATGGGCCTAATACAGATTGGATTAAAGGTCCACATGAACTGAAGTAACTAGCATTCTTTGAACATTCTCAATTTGTTTTTCTGTCTCAAATGATCCATCCTATAATACCAACTTGTTAGAGAAAATCAACGACCAAAGACCCATTGGCGGGATGAAACAGATTGAAAGTCAATGAACCAGGACGTGATAAAAGGGTTTTGTAGCTGCCTGAAGGATGAAGGAAAAGACAATGTAATTACTTTTTGTGTGGCGGGTGCAAGTAGAGTGGATAATATTGGGGATTACTTTGGTAGTGTGTTGTCTGTGTTGTTTGTGGTTAAAATGTTAACCCTGAACTTATTGCACTCCTACTTTCACACATTGATCAATTGAACTTCATACGGGTCTGAAGAAACACTTGGCACCCGGACTCATATGAGTTGTACACCTTCATTATGGGGTGACTCATATGGGGTTGTTACACAGTTGCCTTGATGACCATATGCATTTGACCAATTAACAAAGCGTGCAATGTACACAGATTGACATTAGAGATCCCATGTGACCTTTGACCCATTCACAACTGCAGTGGCAGACAGAACGTATACATTTCAGGGGGGAGGCTGTATTTATTATAACAATACAGCAAGTAAAGTGCGTATCCCTGAGCAAGATGGCAGTCTGGAACGCATGACCTCAGATGACCTGTGACCTTGTCCAGACCTTTGAATCATGCCCATATGAAAGAACCCATTACACCTTAACCCAAATCTGGTTTCAATCGTCGGATTCAACTTTCGAAGGAGGACCTGAAAAGGAACAAAAAAACCTACCTTGGTTAGAAAAGCTACCCAAACTGGAACAACAATTCACATACCTAACACACACACACACACATACATGACGGAATGCGTGCCCTTCGCAATAGTCCCCTCCTACTGTTTTTCAAGCAGGGGGATAATAAAACGATGGTGACGTTAAAACATAATAATTGAAATGTATCTACTTGGTAGTGAAGACATCGATATCTAGAGTAGAAACACCTTATTTGTGGTGACTGAACTTAAAGGTGCATTTCGTGATTCTAACCCCTTTGTTTTTGGGTTAGGTTTCGGCTATGATATCCTTGAGAAAAGCTTATTCCCAAAATTTCAGATTGATTCGATCTGCGCACCTGAGTGTGTGTATGAGGCATCAAATGTTCATATCACAATCTCCCATGAGACCATGTTACAGTAATGTCGGTCCGGTTACTGGACAGAAAATACAAAAAAAATCGCGATTCTTGCAGAGACCATTGAATTTGAACGTCAGATTGGCACACCTACATACTTAGGCCAGACGGTTTCAGATGATATAAAAGAATATCAACTTTTCTGAGGTAAGTCGGGGGACGAGGTGTGGATCACGGAAAAATTGGGGCCCGCCCCTTTAACTCTGTGCTACCGAGAATGTTTTGTAAAAAAAAACTCCGGGGCGAGGGGGGGGGTTTACACCCACTGTGGTGATTTTGTTTGCGTATCAAAGGATTAGCTTAGAGTTTTTCTTTCCATTCGGACCAAAAAATAAGTATCAAATCCCCATTATGACGTACACGATGACGTCACGCGCTGAGGGAAGACAGTAAGGAAGAATATGAATTATAGGGTGGAAAAATTAGCGGACTCAAAATCACCATTATTATAGCAACATAATGCTCGCATTATAATATAGCTAATCGATTCCCATAAATAGAGTCAAAAGGAGCATGAAAATCTGATATCATACCCTTTTTGGCAAAAAAATGAATTTCCCCTATGTGGGTGTTATGAAATGGCAGTTTTGCGGACATGCGAACTGTATGAGTCATGATTGTGACGTAATGATATGTATGTTAGTATCGTTTTGGTATCAATGAATGAGGAGGGACCATAGCGATCTATCGGTACCAAAATCACGTGTATGTGATATTTCCTGTGTTGTGCTACTGCATGTTTTGGTACTTCTCTCCCGAAAAAGGGGGGGGGGGTGGTGCGGAGGATCAGGCAATTGCAAGTACAATAAGATTTGGCACCAGAAAAGGGTTTATAGCAATACCTGAAGCGGAGGGGGGGGGGGTCACCACCATTCGGTAGCCTCAACAATTTAAGAAACATTTCAAAAACAAATATTTGGTTACTTGAATTTATTTTGCCAAATCCAAGATACTAGAGTAACAGACTTATGTGTCAATTTAAGAATTAAATAAGGTTTAAAGATACTCTCTCGTGAAACACTTATTTTTTAAAAAACACTCGTTAATCGCGCCCAAGAAAACGAATTTAATTTTTGGTAGTTAGAGGAATGATACCCCTTAGGGCTACTATAAAAAAATAAATAAGAGACGATGCATAGTTATTTTGGTAAAATCGCCTTGATACAAACTGCATTTTGGGGAATTTGTAAAAAGGAACATTTTAAGGGGGCGTGGTCACCATCCAAAAGGCCCCCTCTGGAATTCTTGGATCCCATGATAATATTAAAAGCTATTGAAACGACTAAATCCTCTGGGCTAAGATACACAGGAAAACAAAATAAACATAGGCTGAACTGCAAAAATAAACATATGGGCTACGCTTACTATGGCCCAATTTTCACATTTACCGCATTAATTTTGTGTTCAGGGGCCTCTAAATGGGGGTATGTATCGTATCAGTACTGGCGGGGGGGGGGGGGGGTTAATCAGGCTAACTTTGCCTATGGATAATATTTCATCAAGGACACTTATCCAACAAATAAAAAAAGGATCGATTTGGCCAACCTTAGTCCGACATTTTCACATATCACCTGTGTTATCTCTCTGTCATAGACACTTTCGGGTGAGGCCTTTTGTATATAAAGCTGTACAACATACAAAAATACGATTTTGAAAAATCTTGAGGGCGCACATTTTTCAATATGTGCCCGTGTCTCTTTTAAATGTGTGGGAAAGTAACTGATTGGGAAAAAACCCGCTTCTCTACTTTTTTTTTTCCTTTGATTTTTAATTCTTTCAGTATGCCAGGCTCTGAACAATTATACGAACTGCCATTTAATCCATCAGCTTAAACGACGAAGACTTTCGGCGCAGATATCAACATAATTGCATTTTTCAACCAAACACTAAATGAACACATCAACTATTACCTTTGATCAACCGTGACTGACAGGACCCCATTATCATCTCAAAATGTGACCACCCATCCTTACACACACAGACACAATTCTGGTCTGACTCCCGTTATCACCTGACGACCCAGCTTCAAACCATCACTAATAAAAACATCAAGCAACGAACTCATTTTCCACATTCCATTTAACTGTCTTGTCGTCACAAAGATCATATGAATGAAAATCACTAACTAACTTGAATCAACTCACCATTCTTTCACTGTTTTAGCATTTTCAGGTCTTCGGAAACATGGCTTACTAACACCAAGTCCCCCACCTCACTTTAATGGGCATACAAGTACATTCCAGGACATCTCACTGGCAGAGGAAGGGGAGTGAGTTGGCTCATTTTACATAAAAAAAATCAACCTAATACCAAATCAATCGACACAACACCAGGACCAGAATTGGACTCAATCTGCATCTCGAATCTCGAACTATTAAAACCAACAATAGACCTAAAAAATAACTGTCGGAGTGGACTTACAGACTGCAATGAAACACCACAATCAAAATTTAATTTTAACAACAGCTTAGAGCAGCTTCTCATGAACTAAATAAACCAAACCGGCGATGTGTTTGTCTATATTGTCGGTGACTTTAATATCAAATCGTCTCAATTAAGTCACTTATCCAACATTATGAACTTTATTTAACAATTCACTGACAAACTATTAATCCCCAAAATAACGAAGACATAACAAGAGTAGTACGCATAACACAGCCCCGCTCATTGATAACATAATCACCAAACTCCACTGACACACAGACTGCCACACCGGGATATTTTGTCACAGGACACTACAGTCAATTCCCCAGATGCCTCCTACAATCTCTAGCATAAGATAAGCATGCCACAAAACACAAGTATCACTATAACGTGACTCCAGCATCACAAACAGTCGCACATTTAAAACCGTAAACTCACACTTGAATAAGTGGGCATATTACGCAGAAAATGACCCTAACATAGCATATAGCTAACTTCATCAAAAACTTAATACCAAACATACAACGAATCTTCCCCCTTTCAAAAGAAAGTAAGACCATAAAAAATGGAACAATAAACAGCACTGGATGCCAAACAGCAAGCTCTTAAGTCACATAAACACAAGCACGGCCTCTATAAAACATACCTTAAAGAAAAAAACACATCCAGCAAAAAGCCAAACAACAATCCAAACAATACAAAAACAATATAACTCACGTTTATTCGTATTTGCCAAGAAAGAAAAAAAACACAACACAGAACATCAAGTTAAAACTAAAAATGATCTTACCAAAACCCTGGACATCCTCAATAACATTCTAGGCAGGAAGATATCCACTAAACAAATCCCAATGACCATTTCACTCATAATAAATAATAAGCAGTTAATGACCCGCTTGACATAGCCAGCGCATTCAACGATCACTTTACTAACCTGGGCAAAAAATTGGCTAACAAAAGTCCACATTCCAAGTAACTACCATACTATTAAACACCTTACAAAATATACATCACCTCAATTTTACCTGGAAATCAGTCAATGTAAATGAATATGCACAAACTTCGTCATATACTAAAACCCGGGGAAAAAAGTGAGGGTACCGACAAGATAGATCCTGTGATTGCTAACAAATCATATTGATGACATAATTATCGGGCCTCTGATGACCACATATTTAACCAATCATTTCAGCACAGGAAACTTTCCAGATCCACACTCAAATCAGCCTCAGTCAGTTCATATTACAAAAAACAAAGCTTGCACAGAAACTTGGCAAATTACAGCCCATTCTTGTTCTTCCATCCTTGTCAAAAACTACCTTGAAACAAATCATGTACACAAGTGGTCTACATCTTCCAAATAAGCACAACATTTTTGTCGATGAAAAATAAACGGTTTTAGGCCAAACGGTCAACTTACCCATGGCCTCCTTGACCTAACAACCAACCTCCAATCATTGCAACTAAATAATAAACTCACACAGAGGGCGGTATTCATGATCTCTCCAAGGCTTCGACACCATGACCACAACAATCGATCTTCACACGCTTTATCATTACGGTGTCCGTGGTAGAGTAGCCTTGGAGTGGTTCGGGAGTTACCTGGAAGCTACCTGCTAAAAATCAGTCTAACGGAAACTCCACGCTTCATCCACCAAAACCTATTCACAGTTGGCGTCCTGCAGAGGTCAATCATTGGACCCTACTTTCATCATTACATGAATGCCACACAAGCCATCTATAAAACACTAAAACTAATTTATTTGCAGATGAAACAACATGTTTTCTCTCAAACCCTAACATTTGAACGCGATTTTTAACAGCCGAATAGAAACTCGCAAAAATCACTGACCGATTTCGGGCTAACAAACTTTATCTCAATGTTTCAAAAAGAACGACATGGTTAGGTCTTGTGTTCACTGGTCATGCAACTTGACAGGCGTGAACACCACTCACACTCACACATTTTAACAATAGATAACCAGACAATTTCCCAGGTAACTCAACAACTTTCTGGCATTGCACAATCGACGATAAAGACTAACATTGGCATAAACATCAAAATCAACACACGCAATGGTTACAATAACAGAGTTAAAAACCACCTTCCAGACCACACCTTAATCAATCACTTAAAACCACATCGTTCTCCCAACATTAGGATAATGTAAACATCATCAGAGCCTCCAAACTATCATCTCGACGACTCACAACAACAAAAATCACACAGAAAGAGAAAGGGCATTCGCACCAATCACCATACTCACCCCCTAGAACTCACACTTGGCCCCAGTATTTCACTCACTGGAAAGACACTTAAAATTAGAGCACCTTAATCAACTTCAAACAGCGGCTCTTCATGTTAGGATATCACCCAAGCAATGTTTACTCCGAACTTCAGCAATACTTTACCACAAACAGACAAAAATCCACAGCTATAAAACCAGACAAGCCGACAAACTTCATCTTCCCCCTCCAAAATCTCCTCTGAAAAGCACTTCATTCAGTATCGCGGTCCGTCAAAACTTGAGCATGATTAATCCAGAATCCCATACAACAATACAAACACGAAAATACGTTAAAGTCAACTGAAAATAAATCCTATGTTCATCACCCCAGTACAAGTAATAAATTACCCCCAAGGTCCTGTTTTTTTCTATCCCCACTTTATTCTGTCATCCTCACCACATGATCTACTCCTGATTGTTCTTCAACTTACTCTCCTATTGCTTCCTCAATATGCAATAGTATCCCATACCTCAGCAAGACAATGTTGAAAAGTCTGTCCATGTCCATTCCCGTGTGGGGTATTCCCGTTAACTGTTGTTATGCATTAGATATGAGTGTTTTTTGTATATTTTAGCTTTACCTATGTAATGTTAGATCAATCCCTTTACGTTGTGTCTTTATTGGGAATGATCGAGTATATGTTACTTTTATGGCCTGTACGGGCCAGCATCATAAAACTAAAAGCACCTAACGGGGTTGGTCCATGTACTGGTCCTAGAAATCATATCCCTCATCTGTTCATAGCACAGTTACAAGTGATATTTACCGTATTATTCTTCATAGCTGCAGTTAGGTCCACTGTTAAATCGGGCACTCGTACCCTTTTGCCTCACTCCCCAAACAAATCGTGTTTGTGACATGAAATAATTCATAAGTTTGAACTTATGTAAATGATTCCCACTTTACATAGCACCATCCAATCATTGATCAAGGACATGCTAGGGATGCATGCGATTACCCACACACCGGTGGGCAATGAACATTGCGAGGTTGGCTGTCTCCTGTTTTTACACATTGTGGAAGCCTTGCTTGAAATGGTCGTTTCGGATCCTTTTTAAGCACCATCTGTCAACCCAAATACACAACCGTTATAGAAAATAAGATACTGGTTGTCAGCTATACGAAGAGATAGGTTCTAACCGTTTTTTGGCCATGGCGCCCCCTCTTGAATTGCCCATAAATCAAAAAAAATGGTGAGTTTTAGATCCATAGAGTTAGCCATTATCCCTACCAAAAATACCACTCTAATAAACGAACCATTTCGATTTTTATGAATGGTCTATAATACTAAACTTCACAGTATTGTTATGATGATCAATATTATTCTACCAATTAGAGCTTCTTACGAGGAAATATCCCTTGAGCACTTTTTTCGCAACGAGTGATATTTCTCATGCCTATGCGCTAATCACAGAGTAAGCATGAAAGGTCATGCGGGCCTATAATGCACTGTGGCACAGTGACTAGGGTCAAAAACGGACAGTAACTGCAAAAGCTGTATTATACTGTATTATTCAGTTCTGTCAAGGACGATATTGTTATGTTGGAATAAATGAAATTGAAAGTGAAACATCGTTTGGACTTTAGATGGGGACATTGGGACACAAAAACGAAGATGGTTCAAATACGAGTCCAATAGGGAACTTGAACTACAAATTCGTTTATGTATAAAATAGGTCGAAGAATTGAAAATATAATTATGTACTTTTTGGAAAGAAGAGGCTGAGACAATTGAGCACATATTAGCGGAATGTAAAGAAGTTAAGAGTATTTGGTCTCAAATACAAAACTGGTTTTTAAGTAGGCTTGGAGTCCCAGTTACGCTAAATAAATACCGTATCATATTCTCTTTGGTGTTGATTTAAAAATATGCAATTCGGCCTTTAATTTGTTGATCATGTTAACAAAGTTCTACATATATAGAACCAGATGCCAAATGTCCCCTCTTTCATTTATTGTTCTTCAAAGAGAAATTGAAAACTATTATAAACTAGAAAAATATATCCTACTGAAAAACTCGAATTATTCCTTATTTCATAACAAATGGCAGGTTTGGAAGGGGCTTTTCAATTGATTGATAAGGAATAAATTTCGAGTTAATATATTTTTCTTGGCTGCTTACAATATTCAAACAATATTGTATTCATTATATTCATTATATTATACTGGTTGAAATTGCTTCATGAATTGGAATATTACGTTGGCTGAGTGAGGGTGTGTGAGAGTGTCCAAGTTTTTGTTTGTATATAAATACATAAATCCGGTTTATATTAATTATTTTTTTATAAAAACGTTATATGTAACGTTATATGTAACGTAAATGTGAAATATGATATGTAGAAATGTGCATTATGGAAGTCATGAAAGAAATGTTCGGCATGCCAATTTGATTTTTCGGCAAGACTTCCATATGTACCCCACTCTCATATATTTACTTGCAACATAAAATGGTATTATTTTAGCTGTTTATTCCGTTTTTGATCAAACAAGGCCAAAATTAAAATAAATTTTGTATCATGTAAATATATACGAGGGAGGGGGGGGGGTACATATGGAAGTGTTTCCGATTTTTCCACTAATATATGCGCGGCTGATATTTACACAATTACATAAAATCTTGAGCAATTATATAAAAGCTCGGGTGCCCTAAAATGTATAAGTATATTCTTTTTTTCTGCAGTTGACTGTCGCTATGATGATGTATGCGAACATGGCTGGTGCAAAAACGATACGTGTAGGTGTGGTTACCCTTACTACGGTATTCAATGCGAACATGGTATGTGTTAAATTAAAGGTGCAACGAGAGATTTCAAGTATTCCATATTTTCTATAATATGTAGTGATTTCATATAGATTAGATGCTCAATAGATTCCTTTCATTTTATTTGGTTACAGAAAAAAAAGGTGATCTGTATATATTTCAATAGAAAACATAGGCTGAATTTCGTATTTGCTCCTATATGAAATTAGAAATTTCGCAATTTTTGTACAAAAGAAACAGTTCTCAGCTTTATCCTTTCAGATGGGGGTATTTTTGATAGAAAGCTCTACACCAGTGCCAAAATCAGAATTTTTACATTTTTTCAGGTCACCTGTTATTTGAAATCTCTCGTTGCACCTTTAAATTTCGTTAAGAAATACGATTTATTGTATATGTTAACTTTTGAACAAACTGACAGTGATACGGTTTATGTGTTCTTCAAAAGTCCAGGTCGTCCTTCCATCTGACCTCCTTGTAGATCAATGTGTATTTGACATATCATCATTATTGTTGCATTCTTGACGCTAATACCGGGCCGCCATGCGGCCAATCCGCGACACCGAGCAAAAAACAAATACGGCGAGACGTTTTGAAATTTCAGCCTTAGTAGGGGGAATTGGCCTGCTGCTATTGTCATCAAATAGCAAGATCATGATTCTTATTATGAGTTTGCAGGCCAATTTGTGAAAATTTTAAGAAGTGGTGACGTCACAGCACTGGTTGATCCGCGCATGCAACTTGAAATTAGGAAATGAAACTTTAAACAAAATGGTTACATTAACTGGTATGATTCTTTGACTGCTGTGACGACTCTGAAATTATATCATAACACTGTGTGAAATGAACCACAATCTATATGAACTTTTGCCACTGGTTTTCAAAAAAATCTGAGATCTCAGGGAATTGTTATTCTGATCAGGGAAAATCCAGAAAATTGCCTAGAGTTTTTTTTTCTTATTTGTAATATACAAAATGTGGTTATAATAGTAAAATATTGCTCAGATAGTGATAAGCATACAAATGAATGTCATAAATGTGACTAAAATGAACCTTACAATGGCCAAAAGAGGGAGGTCTTAACAGCCTTACATGCGCATCACCTCCAATATGGGAGTGCACCCCCCCAGCCCCATTTTCAGCTATCACCCAAATACCCCATATTTTTATAATTGTTACCAAAATGCAACCAAAAGACCCCTATTTGGGGGAAATCTTCACTAAAAGACCCGTATTTTGGGTGAAAGTTTTGCAAAATGTTCTTAAAGACCACATTTTTTTGAAAAGTTTGCAAATTTGTCACCCGAAAATGAAACCCCTTATTTTGGGGAATTTTGGCTGCCTCTCACCCAAAGTCCTCTGTCACAGAATGCCCCTGGGTTTCGAAGAGCCCTTTCCCAGCTGCAACAGAGTATCCATCCCAAGTAACCCAGATTCACCCCTTTCCTCTATAACACAGGGCACTTAAGTGTTAATTTTAAGCTGGCATTGTTTATCTACCTGAATGCATTTATCCATATGGCTGAGAAATCCTTAGATATGGACGTTTTTTTTCCTGAGAAATTCTTAGACATGTGTCCATTTTCCCCCCAACTGCCTCAAAATACTGCTAAAAGCAACAATTATGAAAAAATGTGTATATATTTGAAGTAAAATCCTTAAAAATTGGTACACTTTTCTACATTATCATGTTTTGGGGAGTCCAAGTGTGGGACTCCAAACATGATAATGATAAAATTTGATGATTTACGCCCAATATTAATTGGTCTCGCTATGAGTTTTAAAATATTGGGCTCGACTGTGTCTCGCCCAATATTTTTGCAACTCATAGCTCGACCAATTAATTTGGGCTTAATCGATCCAATTTTATATCAAAAATGAGCCTTAGGCTGCGAAAATGCTATAATGATAATGCTATATGATGAGGGTTTCGAGTCCTAAGCCACATATCCCCGACCAAACAAAATCCGAGTACCCCCCCCCCCCACTTCATATAAGAAACGATGATGTTTTAAGGATATATTCCACTTTTCCCGCCTTGATATGTTTGTTAACTTATCAAGTTAGCAATGTCATTCAAGCTGTCAATTCTGCAGTACTCCGGCCTCGATGTCTTCACAATATCAAACGAGGTGACAAAAAGCACATTCCTACTGCATTTTTAGTACCAAACAATATTCTTGACAATTTTGAGCAACAAAATGTACATGAGATTAAAGCAATCCATGATTGTAAAGACGGATAGTCATGGCATAATCATGTGCAATTTGCTTAGACTGCACCAGAGCAGTGCAACAGTTGCTGCGCCGAAATACCGGGCTATGCCGAAACGCCCGGTCTTTCGGCAGATGACCTTGCCGTACGGCAGGGGTATCTGCCGAAACGCCCGGCGTTTCGGCAATTATTCATGCCGAAAATGCGGGATACGTCATAACCCTGCCGAAACAATGGGTTACTTGCCGAAACAATGGGTTATCCCAGTAGTTCGGCACAGATGGATCCTTATTACAGCGTGCGGTTGTTGGATGTATCCTAAGTGCTTTTGTCAATTGGCTGTACGGACACAGGATGAAACGAAATAGGTGTTCAGTTGACTCAGCTCGTACGACAGGCTAAGATTAGCTTTAAACTAATAATTTTAGGGCCCGCTCATTATTTACATGGGAGGGGGCAGGCGAAATTGAAAGATGTGTGTTGGAAAATTGCATGACCACCATTAATTGTAAAGTTACATAGGCCCTATTGTACAGAACTCCTACACCCATCCCACACACACAATTAGGTACATCATATGATTTTTTTTTTTTTTTTTTTTTTTTTTTTTTTTTTTTTTTTTTTTTTTTTTTTTTTTTTTTTTTTTTTTTTTTCCCCCCCCCCCCCATCAGAAAAAAATAAAATCACCCCCTATTTAGAATTGAAAATCACATAGGCCTAATCCCAATGTTTGTACTCACCGGACCCTAATAACCAAACCCTAACCTAATTCCTGACTCTATCTTAACCCTAGCCTAGGTCCTATAGGCCCTATAACCCCAACCAGAGAAGATGCCCCAACCTAACCCTAACCCGTGTTGCAACCAGCCTAATAGCCCTCCTAATCAATAAGGGGACCTTTAAAATGGGATCCATATGTATATTAATGCATATAACGTATACATTGTGTCCGAATTCGGCTACCTTGGTAAAAGAACGCGGGAATTCTTTATGGGGTCTATGTGGGTGCCTTTGGGGTTGCAAGATCGTATCTACGTCTACTAATTGTTTCCTAAATGCCAATAGCTGATTTTAATGAGTTTTTCATTGTAGAATTTTCCATAAAATCACGAAAATCGTAACACGTGCTCTAAAACAACACCAACAGCACGTTATTTTCCTCTTCCCTTCCCCCTCTGCTCTGCCGAATGCCCTGGTACTTCGGCACTGCCGAAAGTAAGGTAAATCGCAACCGGTTATTCTGCAGTCGGGTATTTCGGCACAAACACAGTGTAGCATCGTAGTACAAAGCCCGTATGTCAGTCTGTAGCCAGTTCACCTGTGTTTACCCAGATCAGAAGAGGACGCTACCGATTGGCTAAAATAAGCTATTAAAGTTTTGCCTTACTTTATTTAGAGGCTGTTAAATTTGACCCCCATTTACCATGGATTGGTGTGAATTTTTTTTTTGTGGGTTTCCCCTAAATGGTATATACTAGGGGTATAAGTTATCACAAACCCTGCACAATTGTGTCAAGTAAAATAGCACAAAATCACTAATGGTTGTCCCCTTGTGCGCCCGTTTACTAAGAATAAACCAGCACAAACAGATTATTCAGTTTTTTTTCATTTCTTGACCGACCCTCCTCCCTGCCAGAATTAGAAAGGAGCCTGAATATTAAATTTGTAGATCCAACTTTCTCTTCAGACCGAAACGTTTTTATAAACGAAACCCACCTCTTCGTCCATCCCGCCACGATCTGAGCTTTTCGTTAATGGCCTTCGAGTTTGATATTTTTTGTGTTTTGTTGATATTGAATTGGCCCTTTGACATTAATAATATAGGCCATGGACAGTAATGAGGATTTCCAGGCATTGATACAGTCTGATGTGCATTCTTGTTACTTCAGTGTGCACGTAAGTCACTGGAATTAACCACTCTGGATGGTTGTTATTTCAAAATACCTGATTTTAAAAACCGAAGATCTTGTAGGCTTTTTTCCGTTTCTGGTAAAGAAACACATATACACGCAATCTACCAACCCAAAACGTCTGTTTTTGACTAACCTTACAGCGCCTGTAGCAAAATTGTCGGTTTTCCTTGAATAGGCAATGGAACATATTCCGTTGCTTATATTAGCGTATTGTTGGTTAATATCTTAATATTTTTCCCCCCAGCGGGTGATGGCCCTAATTTCTCCTTTAGTATTCATATTTTATTCACATTTCGAACCTTTACTTTCGAATGGATAAATAATCCAATTTGAACCTCATATATTGAGAATATGGTAGGCCCTTTTTAATCATAAAAACATCTTAACATTTTGCTTTTGCTGTTGACAGAGGTTCGTTATAATTGAAACAAAAAAAAACTGTTTGTAAATGATAAAATCATCATTGATATTTTAACATGCATTGCTGTCAGTGGAGTTGCCTTTTTTGAGGAATTTAGATGACCTTGTACCCGGGCCGTGTACATGTAGATTGGACATGTGTGGCTGTATACGATTACAAAATAGAAGAATCCATGGTGGTCACAAAAACCCTACATTCAGAATACAAAATAATTAAATAGTTAAAGAATTGGTTTTTGCCAAATGTTTGCTATGGTTATCAAGAAGGATAACCGCTTTCAGAACGTTTATTTTGGTGTCATTTGGACTTGGAGAAAGAGTTACGCCTATTTTTCTGAGAGAACTTCAAAATTTGTGTTTTGGGTTTTTTTGTAAATTTACAAGTTCGCCTTGTTTACATAGAGTAACATTGTGATTTGAGTACAAACTTTAACAAACACCAATTATTGTTGAAACTATAAGGGTGGGAGATTAATTGAAGGATTATAAAAATAATATCCCAGAGATTACAACAAGAAATGCTAAGTAAAAAAAATCTTTCAAATTCCTAATAAGAATTCAGATAGCTGTGGTAATGACGCCAAGTTTACCTTTTGTTCAGCAAGATTTCATGGGTTTAACCTACCCAGGAAACTTGGGAGCAAAGTGAAACCATAGAAAGTTTTTTATTTTTTTTATTGTTTTCTTGTTTTTTGGTTTTTGAATTTTAAGGTTTAATTCCGATTATTTACAGAAAACTTCAAGTTTTAGCTCTTCTTGCAATTTAGGACCTGCTGAGTATCTGTATTTTGTGCAATAAATTACCTTAGAGATGTAAAAACAAAAACTCTGATCCATTTCATTATGTTCTGAACTGAAACATTGATATGGATGATTTTCATACATACTCTTTAATGATTGAACAATGGTATTTAATTTTTTGAATATTTTAATTATTTACAAAATAGACCATTTATTCAACACCTGATATGTGTTTGTCGAGAAGAAATCGATAAATCTGAAATTGCATGTGTATTGTGTTTTGCTTACTAATGTGTTAGGTCCGGCGGTGTCAGTCTCTCCCCATTGTATGGCTACATCGCCAACCTGATTTTTAGGTCTCTCCGCAAATGACATAGTTCTGAACCCAAAGCCCGAAAGACACCAACTAAAAAACTCTTCTGATAGCCTGTTTACTTCTGTAAACAACCAAAGCAAACCTTGAAGCAAAAATAAGTTTTACCCCATTGAAGAAAAAATCTTTCCTGAATGTAGGGTTTGTATTGACTCACACTATGTATATCAAAGAGAGGATGGTAATGAGAAGTGAGAGGCTGAGCCGCATTGGGGGGGGGGGGGGGGGCACTCAACTTTTATCTGGGCAGGGATATGTGGCCTGACTTTCGAACTTACGAAGCATGGGACTGATTTTAAAAAATCCTTTAAATAGGGCTTAGAAGGAGTGGATTTGGAGAAAATTCATTTATGAAACGAAATTTCGGCCCAAATTTAGATTCTAAGGCAACGCTTTCCGAAAAGGAGACCATCAAAACTGATTAATGCCTCACTTGAGTATTAGTAATAGTAGAGGTTGGCTTAGGGTCAAATTTTCGAAAATCGTTACAAACCGTACAAAATTCGCCATTTTTGGTTGAACCTTCTTAGTGTATGGCAATTGATTTTAGCCAAATGTGTCCGTAACCATGGAGATGCGACGAATCCAAAATTGCCCCGTTCATGGCAAAATATCAATTTTCCTTTGCTTCTACTGGCCAGGAAAAAGCTTAAAGTATACCCAAAGAAACATAACATCAGAACCATGTCCTAATGTCTTCTACACCGTCCCACAATATTCAAGTCCCACATAAAAAATCAATATGGCGTCCATTTTGGACCAAGTGCCCCATTACAACAGAAGTGACAATTGCCTTGCTTTATAAACTGCTCAAAGATGACTGAAAAATAAGATCATAATTATTCCAGGAATATTGAAGCTTGTTTTTGGAGCTTTTCCACAATTGCTGTGCTTGGTGCAAGAGAAGCACAAATATTAATATTTCCAGATATAAACAATTGGCCAACAATGGGTTTATTTCTCATTCAAGGATACAACTTCAATGTATAACATTTAATCACTACCTGTCAAAGTGATTTGTTTTCGTGTGTGTTCCTAGCATAGTTTTGATCAAGAACTCTTGTGAATGTTTTTAATCTTTTCATCAATCCTTCCTAACATATGACCTTTGTTAGTCATTGTTGTCTTTGTCACACAACTGAGCACAAGAGTTGAAGTTTTTTCTTGTGTCAACAATGTTACACCTTTTGTGATAAGTAGGCGACTTTTTAAGCTAATTATTTTTAATGACACCACTTCAAAGATTAAGAGTATTTGCTGTCAAAGTATGTGTTTTATGAATATGCACATTTTGTAACAATCCAAATTTTCCTGTAATCTACATGGTCTATTCACAATACTCAAATTGTGTAACCCAAGTACGATTAAACCATTGCGAACTAGATATCTCTAAATATGGCATTATCTACCTATGTTTAACTATGAAATATTAACTTACTAATAATTAATAAAGCTAACAAAAACCATCAAACCATTAACCATGATACAATAGGTTATTATCATAGCTGGTTTGAAGAGAAATGTTTCTTGTTTACATTTATTTTGTTGTTACAATGAAAATGGCCTTACAGAATGTTTTATCCCTTACAAGGCTAACCTACATTAAACACATAGGTTGGTGTACATAGAAATCTCGATCATTTTTTTTTTCCCAAGAAATAAATTAAGTCACAGGTCAGCCCAACATTATATTCGATTTACTGCTACTTACTACTGCCCATTTTTACAAATGCAGCATTCTGATTGGTCCTTTTATTACCCATTTTTTCTGCAATAATGGGTCGAAAATACATTTTCCTACTAAATCAAACTGATTTAGGTCGATTGCGCCTCGCCCATTATTTAGTTTTTCCGAACTAGGACTCATTATTCGCCATAAGTGATACTCCATCACCTTTTATTTCTTAAATATATGAGACATAATATCATGTAAAATACTTTGAGTCTTAGAGAGCCTGGCACTTGCACAGACGCCCCATCCAAGTACCGTGGGAAAACAAACTTGCGGCTTCGATGGTAGAAGCAATAATCCCATTGCCAAGCCCTATTCAATACTGTATGTGCTAATATTGAATGGTTAACAACAAAACAACATTTTTATTTGTTTATATCTTGGGAATGAAATTGATTGGATTGAGAGCTACAAATTTCATGACAATGATAAAAATCGGCCGTTTCATTCCTGAATATCAAACTCGCGATACTACTTTCTGGGTAAAATCAGGGGGGGTCCCCAAGACGATCGGAACAACCCGCACCTTTAATTAGGCGGACGAGCCTGTGGATCATGATATGCCCTTTTAAACCGATTATAATTACTTGTGTCCTGAAGGAATTCTTTGCTCATGAATTCCAGTCTTTCCCCCTTCCCTCTCAGACCTTGTAATCTCCATCCATTTAACCAATACGAAGTCTGATCTACTTTTTATCGTGTCCAAACACAGTACAGTGGTTCTCAAATATGATCCACCAGAGTTTTACAATTCTGGCTGGCTTCACTGAATTCCTGCCAGGTCTTGTTGCGTTGTTGCTCCAGCATTGGCGACCAATAGAAGTTCCACCATTGTCCTGTGGTTGCATTTCCATAATCACAGGTTGTGTCCTGATCTGTTCCAGGTAGCCGCCAGCTCTCTGCAGGAAACCTTAATCGGGCAGTGTATGGATGGAGAAAATCTGCAAGGAAACCTTCAAAAATATCGGGCTGCCGGTTCTCTGGTTCTCAACCTATTGAGACAGAGAAACTGATCTACTGAATGTATTGAGGCACCGAGCAGCCTGATCAAACATCTGCCTATGACTGCCGCATTTCCATGTGCTCTTATTATGCACTCTCTACCATCCTGCAATCAGTACATTCATTGATTATGCAGACACGGTCTTCATTCCTTACCTACTGAAACAGTTACAGCAAGAATGCCACAAAGGTTGGATGTTGTATGGACACATTTCAGACAGTTTTGAAGGAATCAACTCGGCAGAAAAGAGAAAGAGTATCCGCAGAAAGGTGTCCGGACAAACGAAGCTTTTCAGGTAATTGGATGGAACTTCCTTCGTCTGTTATCCAAATAACAATATGAGCCTAGTTGCTTCTGACTGACATCAAATGAGCACTCACCATGGTAGACATCTGGGTTGCTTTAAGCATGGGTACAAATTACAATTTTTACATACAGCATCCTCCAGTAATGTAACAGCCAAGATCATGAGCTCTACCAGTATTTCATGGTCTTACGGGCGGGCTGTGATAGTACCTCAGCCTTCCAAGGTAAAGGCAAAATCTAGCCTGGCCATGCATGGAAAGCCTATGAGGACTATCAAACATTTGTGCATCTGATAGTCTCCCTTTGAGCAAACTCTCAGCACTTCCAAAGATTGAGAGACAAATCACCTTGTACGATCAAATGCTCTAAATTGTGGACCTTTTAACAAAATTTTCATCAAAATGTGGACTTTTTGCCCCTTACGGTGGAATCGGGATAGGGGGGAGATAGTACGCACCCCCCCCCCCCCCCCCGCTGTACGGGCCTGAACACAGCACGATATTCCCTCTCCTTAACCTTTGCTTGGAACAAGGTGTCGGATTTCAGTCAATTTAAGGAGGTCACGCCAACATGCGTTATTTCTTATCACACGAGAAGACAATACAAGCGCCTGTGACCTCAATCTGGTCTAAAACGCTCTAGAAATGTCCTGATATGAGGAAGACCTAATTCTTATAAATCAGGTATATTGTTGCGGAATTCAACTACATATCTAAGTTGATCTAAATGACGTAAAAGGTTTGGGGGGTTAAAAAACAACGAATTAATCGACGAATTTTAAGTTTGAAAAAAGCGTGGTCCTCTGAGGTCTAGAAATCCCACAAAATTTTAAAGCATCCCACTCATTAATTAAATTGTGTTCTACAAAAAGTCTGTGTTACTCTATCTGGTTTGAGAAAGCGAAGACCCCGGAAATGTAAAACCTTGCATATACTGGCATCCAAGGAATTGAATTCTCACATGCTATAACGTGGGCCTCGCTTCCATCGATTTGAACTGCAGACGTGTGCAGGGAATGTGGACAATAGCAAGGTCGTTTGCCTATTGTATTTGTGAAAGCCCATGTAAAATGACCCTGTCCAACAATTTTTAGTGTGAACAATAGTACTTGGGTGACCTGCCGACTAACTGTGTGTGGGTGCCAGTTTGGCTATCAATCGTACCAGAAATTTCCAGATCATATAGCTAATCAAATGCGGTTGCTCAGGAGGCTGCCGCACATGCAAATGTGGACAGGCCAATCTTACCTGCTCGAAACGTTGCGTTTGCCTGTGTACTAAGTAGTAACAACATAAGAGCATTGCAGATATCTAAAGAAGGACTTGTACACTAGCCACTGAGCAAAAGGAATCCTATGCTCACAACAGAATGACCAAGTAATTGTACATATGGTAATTTGCGATTTTATTCCAAAGATGATTATTGAGATTGTTCACATGGGCCAATAGTAATCTCATATTTGGCAGCCATTTGGCCACCATCTTTTACTTGATGAAGATAATAGTATAGACAATCATGTTTTCTTAGAAACCATGACGTTTTGAGGGTATTCTCCTTTATCGATTATGAAATATAGCCAGTTCATGAGTCTATCAATGTTTCAAATTTGGCGGCCATTTTGGGCGCCATCTTAAAATTCTGATATAAGACAGCCATCTTTGATTTGGAAAGTTGTCTTATTCAATTTGGCATGTCCAAAAACCTATTACTTGACACCAAAAATACCACATTCGATTATTGCATAGCAAAGTTATAAATTTTCCCCCTCCCGACCCCGGGACCCCAAGGGGCCCCCGGGGAGGGGCTTCCGTACATATTTGGAGATGGATCCTCAGATAGAATTGATGTATAGGTCATCAGTAGTGTTTGTGCCAAATTTGGTGATTTTGCCCACCGTGTAACGATAATTTTGCTAAGCCACCCTACTATAACTCAGTTACGTGAAAAGGCCGTTTTTTTTGGAAAGGAGAACCATAATGTATTGCACAGAGTAGATACAAACAGTTCATTCGTGTTTCATTTATTGTGACATATAAGCTTCCATATTGTTCACCACCTGTAAGGATGAGCGTATCAATATCTGTAGTACCGTATCAACTATCAACTTTATCTGACTTAGGGATGGGCGTATATGAACACTACAAACCCTGGGGTTGTTTGAATAGGGAACCAAGCGGCAGGTGGGAAGTGTACCTACACTGTTAGAAATTTTCGTAAATTAAGAAAACAGATTTTCCGTAAATTTACAGAAAATCTGTTTTAGAAAACAATAAAAATAAAAAACAAAAAAACATACAAAATGTTAATTTACGGAAATATTTCAAAAATTTCTGGCAGCAATATTTCCGGACTTTTTTTTTCGTTCCGTAATTTTAAATTACGGAAAAATTTTGTTAAAATATACATTTTTTCCATAATATGAGACAAATTTCTGTAAAAATACTGTCAAAGTTCCGTTAATTGACAGAAAATCTGTAAATTTACCCTTAAAAAGTCTGGAAATTCTGCTGCCAGAAATTTCCATAAATTTACGGAAAATTTTCTAACAGTGTATGTGGTAATGAAGGGAAATGTGGGTTAGTTGAGAAATCATCATCACATCATTGGGTGTCTGGAAAGAGACCCGTCGGTAGTTAGGAATTGGCCATACGTAGATGGAAAAGGGGACTTTGGGGTATTTGGTATTGGGTGTGGAGGTAGTGTGGAAATCACGGTGCCCTGGGTTAGTTGGGAAAATGGCACCAGTGTTAGATGAGAAGGATAAATGAATCTTAGTTACTTGGGAAGAATGTTCTGTGGCAACTGGGAAAGGGCTCTTAGACAGTTGGCTAGTTTTTTGGGTAATCGGGAAAGGACCTTGGACTCTGTGGGGGTTATTTTCAAATTGGAAATTGTTATAGTTGCAAAGGGGCCCTGGAGTAGTTAGACAGGGGCCCTAGGAAAGTTTACTAATACTAATGCGTCTGATAAGGTTCCGAAAACCTAACAACCCTAACTTTGATACCCCGCCACAATTCGCGAAAGCCGAGAACCGTGCAATTCTAGTTCATTTTAAATTAAAAACCCATTCCACATGTTTACTGCACTGCACTTACATGGTCAAACCATGGCAGAGGTCGACAAAGTGAATACAATAGGGTTGTTTATCTGTAACCTTGGGGCATGTACAAAACATGACCTGGCCCATTGGCCTAAAAATAATAATAAAAAATGTTTGTGTACTACCTCTGCTCCAGGGATTTCAGGTATGTAGCTCAAGAATCCCATGAACATGCTCTACTAGCTTTAAATTAGGAGCCATGGGATTCAGGAGAGATAAACATGATGGATATTGGTAATTATATGGCCAAGAGAATAGTTATGAATGGGGGCGAGTTATATTAACTTCAGGCGTGTTACAATAAGAACTTATATTGAGGTATTGTAAGGCCAAAAGCCATTTATTACATATTCAGAGAATGACCACTGGATGGTAATTAATTGTAACAGTAGGACCCAATCTGCACTGCTTATGAAACATCTATCTTATGAATGAATAATGGTATTTATAGCCTTAGATTTGTGGCTAAAAGAAGAAATTAAAAAAAAAAATCATAGAATGCCCCTTTAATCGGCATAGATGAATACAGACTGTGAACACTCCACATGGTCAGTGCTTCCTCTGACAACGGCCCACGCATGTAGCATATAGCATGTTAAAGTGACAGGAGGAGATTTTTTTTTAGGATACGAATTTCCCTCAAATTTCACTAGATCGGTTGTAGACCACCTACCGAGAACGTTTCGAAGGTTTATTGAACAAACAGGTGCAAAAGACAACAGAAAACCTTGTTTTGAACTTGCCTGCTATCATAAGCGTTCCCCATAGAAAACCATGCTTTGACTTTCTGTCGTGCACGACAGAAACTACTAAATCATCATTTTATTACATAAAGACGGCGTATTCGGCTTATTCACTTCAGGTGTGATCTAATATATTGGTATGCATTCCGAATATGTAAAAAACAGGGGTTCGACAAAAATTGGGGGCGCTTCTTTCTGGAAATCTCCTCATGTCTCTTTAAGGAAGCCCTTGTCATATGCGCTAGCCGATATAGGCCTACCAGCTAACATAATCGGATATGTTCGTATTACCAATGCAATGAAAAACATTTAAACTGATTCAAGGAGCTGTGGCAAAATTTAGAGAACTCATTTTTGGATAACTCACAAATGCACTCTAGAAAACATACAGTTTCCATTTGTCAGCAAGCCCAAAAATTTCAGTGATGCTGGAAATATGGGGTCTTATTAAGTAATAACAACACATTTTTAAGAGCGCCCACAATTTTCAAAATTTGCTATTTTTGTACGGTTGTGTAAGTAATTGCCTAGTTAATATACTTGCGAACGACAATGCTAAAAAATGCGTATTTATTATAAAATAAGCGACTTTGTAATTGCAGGCTGTCACTCCAAAAAACCTATACAGTCAACGATTATGTTTTTTTTTTGCCACAAATTTAAGTTCCGATTCTTTTTAGGAGTGTCCCAGCTTTCGTGAGATTTTTTGTTGGTGTAATTTGGTTCAGGAGTTATGGTCAATTATCTGAGACACTTGGAAAAACCCACTGGGCCAGTTTCAGATATCCCTATCAACACAGTTGCTACTGAAAATCAACTTCAAGACATTCTTTATTGAAATGAAAATAAAGCATAGGTAATAGTGCTGCTTCTTGTGATATATCATAATTTATAGGTTTAAATAAAATAAAATACAAGTAGCTTTGGGAAATTCAATTCCAAACAGTTTTACTGTCTCAGCATTACTCCAAGTTTCTGCAGAAGGTAAAAACATAAAACACCCTTGTTGAAAGTAAACTGAGGCCTTTGAACACCAACTATCCTTTCCTTTATTCGTGTTTTATCAACACTGGTTTCTTCATTATGTTCCTCCCTGGCATCTCGGAGGCAGTGAGGAATAGGGGAAGGGTAAATTGGCACTCCACATTAGCAGTTTAGCACGTTGTCTGCGCATTGTCCTCCAACAAAGACTTGTGACTGTTGCATTAGTTTCAGCAGTCAAAATCCCAAAATTTACACGAATTTCATGATCATTGTACCCATGAGAGCGAGTCCCCCATTTCCCCCACAACATAATTTCTGGTGCTTTCACTGTTTCAAAAATAGTATATTGATTAGTTCAATGCATGATAATACATTCACTCTGATGTTTACAATATTCTTTTGTTTGAAAAGGGTTTAACCCTCGTCTACCTGAGCCATTTTTTGTAAAACAAAACTCCCGAAGGGAGGGGGGGGGTGGTTATCCCCCTATGATTTTACTGAACTTCCGATTCCTGTAAATTTGGTACCACAGGAAAGCGTTGAGTTCTTCTTTCCATTGGTATCGAAATAAGGAACCAACATTCACATTATGACGTCA
Source organism: Ophioderma brevispina (assembly GCA_023653785.1). Lineage (NCBI taxonomy): Eukaryota > Metazoa > Echinodermata > Ophiuroidea > Amphilepidida > Ophiodermatidae > Ophioderma > Ophioderma brevispina. Next base: position 55,024 of record JAMKCH010005698.1, read on the forward strand.
CTGTGACGTCATATGTTGAAGAAAGTATGAAAATACTAAGTATAGGGTGGAAAATTTATATTTCGCAATTTTAGCGACTCAAAAACGATATTACAGCACTAAAATGCTCTAAATATATAACACTCTATTTTTTTTTACTCAACCTGAGTAATTTTTTACTCCATATGGTAGTTAAAAAGTCACAGCTCTTTTGTTGAGTAAACTTGACTCAACAAATGTTGAGTAGCTGTTTTACTCTTCCTTGTAGTAAACATTTTACTCAGTAAAGAGTCAACATTTGACTCAACATATCCATGAGATTTGTGTCCACATCGTAATTGGACTGGTGCATATTTTTAATAATATTTGCCAAGCCATTTTAATGACTATGAGTTCACCTTTCAAATATCTTCAACTTTCAAATTCGATCGGCAGCTTGTGACAGCTACCAGTTCATTAACAACACTGTTAGCAAGTTTGCGATACACCTCAGTTGAAAACATCGACTAATACACTCTGAAAGGCAGGTAGTTCTCAACGATTTTGGTTTGTAAAAAATAAACAAATCTGCCGCTTTTCCTATATTATATCAATGCAGAAAGTCCCAGCTTTCAATTGACACTAAAGTCCAAATAGTCGACAATATCGCCTAAAACATGTCGGCGCATTGCTTTTAAAAATGAATACTCAATATCCCTCTATCCCCCGTTTGTTTACGTGGTTTGAAACATTGCCCTAACTGTTACCACGATGGAATCAGATTTCACTGAACAGGTGCCGGTCATACAGCATTTGACCTCATCGAGGAGTTGACTGATGAATCAATAAGAAATTCGGAAATAAATGAATTGATGTACATGAAATGAACGTGACAATTGATGGTGGTATTGGATCCCATTTACTAGATACGATAAGGTAATCGAGTGCGAATGAGATGAAGCATACTTTATCATTATTGGCCTACTGCGATAATAATTAGTATTGTTATTATTATTATTATTATTATTATTATTATTATTGGTATTATTATTATTGGCCTACTGCGATAATAATTAGTATTGTTATTATTATTATTGTTATTATTGGTATTATTATCGATTTATGCTAAAAGGAACACACCATACACACCAGACATACATTTCAGCCGTTCAGTTACATTGAAACGTTCTGGGAACGTTGCGGTTTAGTCTCGTCAAGTTGATTGCTAGTTGGTTCTAATGAAATGTTCTGCAAACGTTGTAGTTTCGTCTTAATGTGATTCATATTTTTGGTGATTATTAAAGGTAGTAAATTCGTTCCACAAACGAAATTTGAATAACCAATTTGTAATACGAATGTGCAGTCACGTTTTAAAAACGTATTTATGACGTTTCCTAACGTTTCGTGTTAGCTGGGGATTAGGATTCAGTTCATTTGAGTTGGTGTTTGGTCACAAAGTAAGGGACCATTGAAACTACTGAAAGAAAAGTGGTTGTGTGAAATTCCTGATGTAAATTTGTTAGACTATGTATCTCAATTCAGACACAGGCTCCAAAGAGTCACAGAGATTGCCAAATAAAATCTCAAACACAGCAAAAATGAAAACACGGCATGACAAAGATGCCAGAGTATTCAAACCAGGTGACAATGTTTTGGCAATTTTACAAGGGTATCCTTTGGAAGTATTCTGGATCATATGAGATTGAAAACAAAGTGGGAAACCTTGACTATGTGATCAAAACACCACATTAATATGCTCAAAGAGTATAATGAAGAGATGGTGTCGAAAAACCTGCGTATTAGACGGCCGGCCAAAGGACCAAAATATTACTTTTGACGGCGTTGTTTGTTACAAAGGTCCAACCTAGTGGATTCATACCACCATGGGATGTACATAAACGTATGGGGTGTTGGCCTTTCTACATTTTTTATTTTAGGGTAAAAAATGGCCAAAAAAGGTCAAAATTGTCAAAATTAGGTAAATCATTCGGAGGACTTAGGATGAAAGGGAAGGGGAAGACAAGGAGTGGAAGGTGAGGTCCCCCCTTCTTTCTTTCTTCAAATTTCTTCCAAACAATGTCAATTTACCTTCCAGGAGTCACATTTAATGAATATAATGGAAGCCATTCCGTTATAAATTTTGGGGTCTAAATGGCCAATAAAGGTCAAAATTGTCCAAAAGATAGGTAAATCAGTCGAAATGCATTACTTTCTTCAAATAATCTATCAGAACATGTCAATTTACCTTCAAAGGAGTCATATTTAAGTGAATATAATGGAAGCCATTCCAATTTATAAATTTTGTGTTCAAAATGGCCAAAAAAGGTAAAATTGTCCAAAAATTGGTAAATCAGTCGAAATACATTCATTTCTTAAAGTAATCGATTAGAACATGTCCATTCACCTTCAAAGGAGTGATATTTAAGTGGATAAAATGGAAGCCATTCCAACTTATAGATTTTGGGGTAAAATTGCCCCCCTCCCAAAAAAAAAAATGTGCAAAAATGGATACCTCAGTCTCAATACCTTTGTTTCACAAACATTTTCAAGGAAACATTTGCCGTTACATCTCAAGGAAACGTCAATAAGTACCTTTAGTGCTTGTCATTCTATTTTCATATGTTTAGGTCAAAATGACGAAAATATCAAAATTGTCCCAAAATGGTTAAATCACTTACATCCAAAGGTGCCATAATAAGTGGATAGAAGGCTACTTGGCATAATTGACAGATTTGGGGTTGAAATGACCAAGGTCATATAAGTATTTTCCAAGTGAAAAACAAGGGTAGCCATTTTTAACTTTACCGATTTCTGAGTCAATAGTGGAATCAATGGGACCAAAGTCATCCAAAACTGATCAAATCATGTAAAATGGGTGAATAACGAAGTACACTTTGTCCTACTTCTGAACATATGTCTGTTTTTTTGCACAGTAGGTAAAAAAGATATGCGTGTACATACCAAATGGTAAATAGATGCTAGCCAGTCATAGATTTCGGAGTCGAAAATTTATAAAAATAACTAAAATGGAAACCAATTGATTTAAAAACGTGGGCTTTGTCCACATTTTTAATTATTACGATTTCTATTGAATATTAAATAGTTGGTAGGGCCAGGGTGTTGCTTTTTCTAGATCTCGGGGAATTCTAAGTTAATGGCAAAATACATGACATTATATCAGTAAATTACTTTTTTAATGATTTTTTTTAAACTACATCGTTAATACTGTAAAGATATTTCTTAGGATATAATTAGAATAGCCAAACTTAGAGATTGAATTTAAACAAATCAATGCAACTTATAATGTTCTTTGAAATATTAGTCACACTGATGAACACAAATGACGACACAATGTTATAATCAGTTTATACCTTGAATTTGATTATGCAAGCTGATATTTGTCTGGTTCTAAATTGGAAATTGTTAAGTAATTCATTCCATGAGAATTAAATCTAGGTACTCATAAGGTTTGTAAGTTAGTATCATACACAGTGATTATCAAGGGTCTAAGTGTAGGATGCTCTTGTTTTAATTTTGGACCTGGGTTTTGACATATTAACAGCCAAAATGGACCCATAATCTTGGTCCGTCAAGGCTTAGGGCTAATACACGAGAACCCTGATTATTTTGCTGAATCATGTCGGAGAAATTACATTTGGACTATTTAAACCATAACATGAATATGCAGTAATATTGGGACAGTGACTGTTTTCCATTCGGGGTATATTGCTTGAACAAATGCTCATTCTGGCCTGTTAATTAAAATCCTAGGCAAAATAAAAGACAAGATCAACGTGATAGAAATATTTAGCAGTTTGAAGAAACAAATTGAAATATTTTCTCATTTAATTATGGCATTAAATCCAAAAGCGTTCTTAGGAAGTTTATATTCGTGTATCAAAGCACTATGAGTAACCATAAAAGAGGCATAATAATATAATTATAACAGCTTGGTGACCGCGAATTATGACTGATTAACAATTTTACAAAATAGGGCAATAGAACTAATTTACCTATTTGTGTTAAACTTCAAAGCTGAGGATTAGAATAGCCAATACTCTATTTTTTGATGGAAAAATTTCCTTAGGGATGTATATTAATGGGAGAACAATACATATTAAGGACAAATTGCCTGCACATTCATTTACAATCATAGTTTAATTGATGTTTTCTGACCACATCATCATCATCATCATCATCAGCTTTTTGTCTGTCCACTTTTTTTTTTTGAATATTAACCTTAAAACTTGAAAGCCCAAACCTACATTGTTGTAAATGCCAACAGTAAATTTTCAAGTTAAAAAAAAAATTGGAATTACCTAGCCACTGTATCCACCTAATTAGTTACTCTGTGAATAACGTAAGTAGGTTCTTATTGTGCCTGCTTCACCATATTGGGACGTTTTTTTACCTTTTTGGAAATTTGACCCAAAAATGTGTTGAATTGAAATGGCCTAGCACTTTATTTACTAAATTGTCCTTTGCGAAAGTAAATGAATGATGTCCCCTTTTACCTCGTCTTACCAGGGGCTACCACCCCCCAGTGAACTTTGCCCGGTGGGCTAAAATGCCAGGAGCTTTGGCAAAAAGCTTCGGAATAATCATTTCCATTCTTTCCGGTCATGTTAGCCGAAAAAATGCGAAGGTAGCACCTTCAAACGGGTTAGGTATGTCGTCAAAGTCGAGGGTCGGGGGGGTTGCCACCCAAGAATATTTTATGTACATTTTTAACATTATATGCAAAGATGCTCTAAAATCATTTATGTAAAACTAGTCAATGGCATCATTTAGATCGGAAAATCGCATGAAAATTCACATATCCTAAGTTTTTAGAGAACAAAAAATCGGGTTTTTCGCCATTTTCGCCATTTGGAAAATCCCAATTTGGTCGACTGCGTGGACTTTATGACGTTCATTGGACGCCAACTAGGTAGGTTAGTACTTGTTTTGGATTAATGGAAAGAAGATGGGACCTAGCAATCAGTGTATTAAATCCATACAACATCGAGTGCTATAAGGGACCCCCCCTGAAATCAATAATTCAACCGGCGGGAGTTTTTCGAGTTCGCCCGGTGTAGAAAAATGTAACCATGTCCGGCGACTTCAGAGTCCGGGAACAATGGTTGAACAATAAGGGCAATCGATTCAGTTGATCTTTACGCAAACATAAGGTTCACGCTTTATTCCGTTAATCGTCTATTAAGCCCGGACTTATGGCCTCCCACCGGACTATATCTGCTTTCACACCGGTTCCAGGCGATTCATCGTCAATCGTCTAATCCTTTAATCCGATTAATTCAGCAAAGTCAATGATCTAATTGAACCCACGGAACCGGGCAGAACGGAAAACGGCCGCCAGTTGAGTATTGAAGTCGTACCTAACAAATTCGCGAGGCCCCCCCCCGGTAATCCATGTTACAAAAAAGACGAGGTATCATAGACGAGGGTATTTGAGAAAAGAGCAATTTGACTAATTATTACCTTTGACAAAAAAAACTGTTTGGACATGACCCTACAAGTGTCAATTGAAATAGCGCTGCACTCGATCATTTTGATTTTAGTTCTTTGGAAGTAAACTGTACATTTTCCCATTAAGCTACGTTGAGAAATGAAGGGCATTATGACTCATTTATGGATTTTTGGACAATTTTGCGTTTTTTGGTCCAATTGACCCAGAATGTAATTGGAATGGCTATAGCACTCAATCCGGTCATTATGTTCCCTTGGGATGCACACCCACATGTACATATTTTTGGACTATTTTGACTTTTGGCCATTTTGTACCCCAAATTAAAAATTAGAATGGCCAACTCCCCATACGCTATTTTATGTCCCATGAAGATGCGAATCCACATGGTTGATGTTGTACAAATTACGGTGCCGTCCAACTTTTTCTGAGCATTTTTTTTTAAATGAAAGCTTATAAAGACCCCCCAAAAAAGTACGAACGCGCACACCATGTCTAAATACCCACATCTTACCAAACCATTGGTCTTTGCACGAAAACATAAAATATAACAATAGTTCGTTTTCTTCTCTCTTCCATAAAATTGTGATACCCTTCTTGCCCCCCTTGCGATCAATATTGCCAACACAATACCCTTATAAGAAAATCTTTCCCTTTTAAAAGTTGCAATAAAGGTAATAGCCATACTGATGCCATTCAAGTGAAAGACGCATTCTTGAAGTGTGTGTCACTTAATGCATGGTTGTTGTAATTGTAACCGTGGTTAAATTTCTTCAGATTGCAACTTTGAAAAGGGACACTTTCGTAAAATGGACATGTGTTGGCGATATCGATCACAATGGAGTAGGAAAGGTGTCAATATTTGCAGAAAAAGACAGACTATTGATATCATTTTACGTTTTCGTGCATAGACCAATGGTTTGTAACTTATGGGGGTATTTCGACATGCTGCGTTACTTTTTTGGGGGTCTTTATGTAGTGTCAGTCAGTGTTAGTGATAAGAGTGCAAATGATTACATCACAGAGTCAGTACTATAAAAAAAAAGAAAATGATTATCGTGTCAAATTGCAAAATTCTGACATACTTGCCAATTTAGACAAGAAACTAGGCCACCTCCCAGAAAATCAACAAAGTGAATTGATTGAATTAATTTACAAGTGGGAAAATATATTTCCTTATGTACCCATTGAAACACATGTCATAAACCATGACAGTGATGTAGGCAATTCAGAGCCGATAAAGCAACACCTTTATAGGGTGAATCCAATCAAGTTGCAACGTATCAGAAATGAGGTGAAGTACATGTTAGACAATGGAATAATTAAACAGAGCAATAGTGATTGGAGCTCCCCGTGTATTCTGGTTCCCAAACCTGATAGTTCATTTCGTTTTGTCACAGATTTTCGGAAAGTCAACCTCTGTTCCGACACCGACTCATATCCGATCCCACAGATTGATGATTGCATAGATAGAGTTGGAGATGCCAAATATGTTAGCAAATTTGATTTGTTAAAGTGGTATTGGCAAGTTCCCCTCACTGACCGTGCCAAAGAAATTTTAGCCTTTTGTACGCCTGATGGCCTATACCAATACAAAAGAATGGCATTTGGTCTCAAAAATTCTGCCGCAACATTCCATAGATTAGTGAACAGAGTAGTCGCAGACATAGAAAATTGTGAAGCCTATGTTGATGATCTCCTTGTGTGCAGCGAGACATGGGAAGAACACATGAGACAGCTCCATCAATTGTTTGAGAAATTATCTCAGGTAGGTTTGACTGGGAATTTGGTGAAAAGTGCATTTTGACATGCAAATGCCACATACTTAAGGCATGTTGTAGGACATGGGCAAATTAGGCCAATCACAGCAAAAGTTGAAGCAATTGAGAAATTCCCCATACCACACAGCAAAAGAGATCTTATGAGATTCTTAGGTATGGTCGGGTATTATAGAAAACACTGGTCCCAATTTTCTCATAAATTGCGTGTCCATGACAACCTTCGAAGACTGAATGTTTTTTAACATGATTTTTTAATATTTTTTAGTATTAAGGCCCCTTAAATCATTCCCCCCTTGTGGCTAGGTGCAATTATTTCTAGTATAATCAGACTATTCTATTTGATATGGCTTCAAATAATTAAATTGAACTTTCATACCCAATAATTCTACGGAGAATCGTTTTTTTGAGAAATCCTGGACGCGCCAGCGAAACAACACAATCGTTAAAGTTACTTTGAGTTTATCGCAATTTGTTGTCTAGAAACAATGTTTTTTTTTGTAATATATTCATTTTAGAAATTCTAATTTAAAATTATCATCAATTACAAAAGCACTTAAAGTTTTTCATTATAAAATTGTGAAATTAGAGGTCAAAAGCTTAATTTCCTTTTGAGATTAAATGTTTAAAGCTTCAAAAATTCAAAGATAGCCAGCTTGAGTGAACAATAAAATACATTGTCGACCATAACTTTTGAACGGAGCTCTGATTGTTGCAAACTAAAAGCAAAAGAAAGGTAATTTTTCCTTATTTTAAATACAGTCCCTGGGCAGGAAAACTCATATTTGCAATTTACGGTACATGGACAAACCAACCTATTGTCCAGTGTTTTGCGAAAATCAACAATCAAGATTGGTAGGAATGAATGAGATGATGGTTAAATAAGTTCCGAAGATATTTTTAAGTATTTGTGATTCTTTGCAAAACGACAATAAATCGCCAAACAGGTCGTTTTGTCAGTGTAACCAGAAAATGCACATATGAGATTTGCTCTTAGAGGTCAATGCACGTAATAAGGTTTTCCGGCCCACCGACGAATTCAAATATTCATTTTTAGCCCCTCCCACCCCATATTCCCCCTTAAGGGGGAGGATGTATCTTAAGCTTATTTAGCCTCCTTTTTGTGTTTAAAATATTATTTATTTATTTCTATTTCTCAATTTTACTTAGAAAAGATTTCTCTCCGTGGAACTGTAACTTTGTTTTAGTTGGACTTCTTTCCTCTTGTGCTATTTTTTTGGAGATCAGACCAATGTTTATTACTAGATAGATTGTGCAAGAGAAAAATCGATTCCCCCAAAGGCTAAATTTAGAAAAACGTCAACATGTTTGATGCCTGAAGATCAACATATGAACAAAATAAGGTAGTTTCCCCCATGGAATGGGTCAAATGTAGGTGATGGCAATGCAGATGGTGTAATTTAGTTAAAATCTGATGGTCAGTGCAAGCTTACCTTTAATTCAAATTAATGGTGCTGTAATGATTAGTATTCAGAGAAAGGGGAAACTTGCCGAAAACATAAATACAGAGATATAATACAAGTCCAGCAGCCAGCCAGTAACAAATAGCTAGAAGTTATAGCTAGTTTTGATCTGCAATAAGTGACAGACCTGTGCAGTACATATTACCAGGAATTATTATTTTTTAAATTCCTCGAGAGCGAAGTGCTATAATTATTCTACTGTCGTCTTTGAAGCCAAAAGTGCTGGGAATCAAAATAGGATTCCAAATTGTGGACAGATAGAAATCGTGGTGATTATATCTTGGAATGACATACTGTGGAATATTAGTGTCGTCGAGGGACAAACCCCGTCGTCTTGAACTACTGGACAAAGTTATCTTCAGGACTTTGCATGCTGTCATTTTGGACTCTTCGATGTGGAGACATATCATCGTTGAACTGCAACGCTTCTTTTAACTCTGGACATTAGAGGACTTTAAATATTAAGTATCTTAGGTTATAAATCATTGAGTGTAATGGATTTACTGTAATTATGCTTTGGTCATTCAAAATTATTGAACCAATGTGTTTGAAATCATTAAAACAGTACTATTATATCAAATTCAGATCATTTGTGCACAAGGCTCATCTGTTTGTGTTTAAAGGGTATTTCTGAGCTTTGACGTCCACGAGACATCGTAACAATAGCGTTACAACAAAATACTACTGAACCATACACCATGTCAAAAGTGTACATGTTTTATTTTCGGCTAACAGCGATTCAACTTGGCAACAGCATTGCTTGAAATCGGCAGCGACAGTTCCGCTTACACATTGAAAGAACGGTCTGACATATTTTAATGCCACAAATGCGGCTTATTTTAGTAGGTGAAATGGTATGACAAGACACATCGTATATATCGTTACGAATCTTCCAAACAGGCCAATCGAGATATCGGCGATTGAAGTTTTAGAGAATTATGAACTTGCATATCTAAAATTTGAAACATTTTAGGAAAATGATTTTATGTGTACATTGTGGACATTGAAACGTTCTTCATTTTGAGCACGCTTTCAATTCAAGTATCCTTTGTTTTCCTTGTCAAAATAGCGATTGGTCTGTTTTCAAAAAAAAAAAAAGTCCTCTGTGTCTATGTCAAAGGAGACGAATGCGTATTAGCCTGTTTGGCGTACTCAAAAAGAGTCGATCGATCGCCTCAGACAGTGGTATTGGACATGTTGAACATACTTTTGCCTGCGGAGAGCGCTAGAAATGGCTATGCTTTTGTATGATTTTCTAGCCGTCATCATCTCTTACAGGCAAAATATGCCAATGAAGTTAGCAAAGAGGACTGATGAGGTTCTATTTTTTATCTTTTGTAATTAGAATTGATTTGATCAAATACTTAATTACTTAATTAAAATATATTACATCAAGCTATAAATATATTAATTTGAATGGAAACCTGTAAAAGCTGTATTTTACGCGGTTTTGTTAGCAGAATTGCTCCCAGAATTTTCTTGTAAAATGTATAGTATTTTTCCTGTAAACTTTAGTACTTAAAGGTGCAACGAGAGATTTCGAGTAATCAATATCTTCAGTGATAGTAGTGATTTCATACAGATTACACACTCGATAAATTCCCTACCTTTTAGTTGGCGAAAGACATAACTTATAATGAAAACAAAATGTGATTTGTACATGATCATATTTCAATATAAAACATAGGCTGAATTTCGTATTTGCTCCTATACAAAATTAGAAATTCCACAATTTTTGTACCAAAGAAGCAGTTCTCAGCTTAATCCTTTCAGATGGGAAAATTCTTGATAGAAAGCTTTACACCAGTGCAAAAGTCAGAATGTTCATATTTTTAGGGACACCTGTTATTTTAAATCTCTCGTTGCACCTTTAATAGTATAATTGAAAATTCATAATAATGTACGATAGTGTTGATACTCGAAAAAAAATCGAATAAAAGCTCCAGTTGTAGTCGTTTTATACACCTGGTAAATTGGACATAAAATTTACAGTATTTTGCTGTATTTCCAAATTGCAGCATAGGCCTACATGTGTAAGTACACTAGGACATCCAAAGTGTATATCTAACATTTGAAACCCTGAGTTTTGTGAATTATTGGACATAATAACTTCCATAAACGTTAAGTGGAAGAAGTTGTGATTTATCTGTTTATTGCTTGAAGGTGTATATTTTGATACTTTTTGCAGAGTAAAAAGAATCAAAGATCACTATTTTAGAATATAGCTTTATCTTACTATCAAGTTATTTTTATTTGTATTAATTTTACGAGGCGTTTTGACGAAAATCATTTTAATTCTCAATAACGAAAACTATAGGGAGAGTATATTGGCAATTAGAGTCAAATGATGTTTCTAAAAATCTTAAAAACAAACGACTTCGGAGTGTCTATTGGTACCAAAGGTGTGGACTTTTGACATCCTCTTGGTGTGGTCCTCCTAGAACACCGGTGGTGTTAATTTTAACACCCTATGTTTTGCAGTGTGTACTCAAAATCACATTACTTTATTGCGCTTATTTACTAAGTACACAGAGAAATTATCAAGTTAGTTTAATTATTAATCAACTAAGTTGCTGAAACTCAAAATAATATCGTAAGTATGTGGGGAAATATAGCAAAGAAAAGAGAAAAAACGAAAACGATTTTGAGGTACTATGTTTTACATATCATTATCATTATAAGTTCAAGCAGGTAGTTTAAACTTATCCACCCGTAAGACACTTTGCAATGCTCTTATTATGTGTCATTACGATTATACATGTTCTTCATGGTACTCCTCTCTTACACAACACCTTAAGAACAGACTTCAAACCATGCAAAATAAAATTGTGCTGTTCATTTTGGATTTGGGACCTCGCACACACATAGGTTAGGCAGAGCGGAATAAAATCGGTATGTTGTCTGTGCATGACAGGGTGATCCAAATGAAATTGAATCAGGTTTTCAAAATATTCCATGAAAAGGCCCGGGTTACCTAAATTTCAATTTTAGACGTACAAAATCTTTGCATAACTATGGTACCATGGATAGCCTATATAATTTTGTTGTTCCCAGAAATTATGGTAATGTTAGTCACACCTTTTTCTACAGTGGCATCAAGCACTGGAATTCATTACCAAAATTATTAAGCAGATTACCAATCTGGCCCAGTTCAGAAAGGCCATCAAAAACATCTGATGGATCAGGCCTTAACAGCAGAGAGGAGTTCAGTCATCAAGTATTAATTAGGCCGGCTTTTCTTTTCTTTTGTTTCAGCGTTTTGTGCAATATTTGGGGTTTGGGTGTTATATTTATATATTTATTGGATCTGTTGCCTGTTCTGCTTGGTTTCCTCCACCTCTCTTTTTCTTAAAGGACCCCAATGGAAATAAGCTTCACTATTTTTGAGGCTTTTTGGGCTATCCTTGGTACTCTTTTGATGTTTACTCCATATCCCAAAATTCCGCTTTTATATCTGGTTAATCGTGCAATTGATCAATTTTTGTATGTATAATGTTTATTTTTATATCTCTTTGCTGTCTTTCTGTATTTTGATATGTGAGTACTGAATAAATATGTATGTATGATCTTAATTTGGCTGTAAATTAATCATGTAAGTAACTTTCATACATGTACACTGCAAAAACTGGGGTGTTAAAATTTTAACACCAAGTCGGTGTCAAGCTTGTTGGTGTTAGTTTGTGGTGTTTAAATTTGGATTTAACACCACTCGGTGTTGCTGCATAATTTTAATTATGGATGTTGGTGTTCTGTTTATGATTTGCCGGGATGATTTGTTAGAGGCAAGCAGTTATAATAGAAGTACAAAATAACAAAATCAAGAATTTTCTACTAAAATATCACACGTTACAAATATAAATGTTAACACCAAAGTTTGGTGTTAATTAACACCAGAGGGAGTGATCCCGTATTGACTCCGGCAGAGTGTTAAATTACACCAGTAGTGTCAATTTGGCACCCGTCAGTGTTAAAAATGATTAACGCCATATGTGGTGTAAAATTAACACCAAGCAGTGTTATATCATACATTGTAACACCAAAATTGATGTTAATATAACACTAACGTGGTGTAAATCTAACACCAGTGGGAGTGGTCCCGTATTGACTACAGGATGGTGTTAAAATTAACACCCATGGTGTTAAAGTTTACACTCCAGTTTTTGGAGTGTAAGCCTATCTAACTGAGAATGGGACCCTCTGATATGAACCCAAATACCTAACCACGGTACTATGCTACCTCCGGATGCTACCTTATATACAGGGAATATAAAAGAACATTGAATTTATATGCATTACCTTCCTTTCAAATTAATATATTGCAAATTAAAATGAACTAATATCATACCAAAACGTGAAAGGGTTTCAACAAGAAGTTTTTAAACTATCTATAAAAAATTGAAGTGAAAATAAGATACTACATTAGTACTTGTTTGTGACCTTTCTGGTGTTACAAATTGTCTTGTTGTTGTTATAACTTTGAATTACTAACGTAGCTGATTTGAATTTTTTAAACTTAATTACAGCTTCAACAATCAATTAATTTCCAGCAACAGGTGTAAACTGAGTAATTGTTACTATTTTCTGCACAATTTACCGTAACGTAATACATGTATATGACTCCCGAAGCTCGGAGGTCGACTAAATATAAAGTCCAAAAGTGCTGTAGCTTGTTTATCCTTGGATAACTCAGAGGCCACGGAATACAAAACCGAACCCGGCTAAACAATCGGACGAAACTGCTGGAGCTGAGACTACTATGACAATATGTTTATGTTAACATTTCTCAAATGAAATAAGGGTATTTGTGAAATAATTCTCATGAAACGTATAGTTGTATCATTACAAAATAAAAAAAATCCTTTAAGTATGTCTAAAAGCAATTAAAAAGCGCGCTAAAAATGTTGCCATGTAGAAGCTGAAATCCTTAAATGTAATTGTAATTAGACCAAAATGCGCGCGAAGCGCGCGGAAATGTACCCATTTTTAAACCAAAATATTGGGGGATATATCCCCCCACCACCCGGATTTACGCCTATGAAAAGGATCAGAAAAAAGACGATACTTGGCCGTAATTTAAAAATCAAGCAAAATACTTTTTTGTCCAATTTTCCAGGCCTATTACGACTACATTTATAAGAGAGGCTCCTATTTGAACTTTGAATTACATCAACATTATTATGCACTATTATGGATCTTCATTTATAACGGTTATTTAGAGGAAAATACTGTAAATCATACAGGAAAACACTGGCAGCAATTCTACCAACAAAATCCCATAAACTACAGCTTTTACAGTTTCCATCCGAATTCACTTTATATTTTACCGTTTAATGCATTATGTTTTACCAAAATTAAACGTCCATTGTCCGATCGCTAATAGCCTCGTCTCCAGGGACCCACAGATTTTACCCGTAGTGGTCAAAATTTTGGTTATCAGAAGAAAGCTACTATTTTCCTCATTTACCCTGTGAAATATTAGGGCTAAAGGATGTTTGGTTTGGATGTTATGAGCCGAACTATGCCCCATTTTGGTCGACCAATAGTTTTACATAGTTCTCTATGGATTACAAGATAATGTTTTTAGCTCTCATTTCAAAACGGGTTAAAATATCGGCGCGAAACATTACAGATAGGGTTTTGAGCTGAAGGCCATACTATCAAGGTTAAACATTTATAGACTAATATATGCAACGTAAAATTTTGGTTGACATTAGTGGATAGGCCTACTAAGTTAGTGTGTTCGTCAGTGCTTTTTATTTTTAACACATTCACAATCTCTGTAGTAACTCGCCAAATATATATTTTTCAGTGTTTTGATTAAATCAATTTTTACAATATACTGTAATTTTCACAGTAATTATTTGGCAGAATTGTTGTAAGTAAAATACTGCAAAAATTTATATTTTTAGTGTGGCAAAATCGTCTCAGATACAGCTACACACATTGTACTAATATAAACTTCGACCAGACTTCTATAGGCTACCCAGTGTTGATCGAGAGAGGAGATGAATCTCGCAATATCTATCGATAGATCTCTTTATAAGCTGTCGTATACGGTGGTTTTCAGGTACAGCAAACAGACGAATACAGATTGGTCTGTTTGGAAGACTTTCATTTGGCGTTTGGGTATGATTTCCAAAAGTGAAAATCTATAATATCTACAAATTGGAATGTTATTTTTGTTTAATAATCGGTAAATAATATGAAAAGAGCTTTGGAAGACTCATGGCGATATTATCAAGTTTATTCCATTATGTCGTGAAACAAAAAAGCAACGGGCGATGGGATATCCATGTTTATTTTTAAAATATATTTTCATTTATTTAATTTCTCCAGTTGACTGTCGTACTATCTTTTGTCTGAATGGAGGTAGTTGTAAACCTTGGGAATGGACTTGTGAATGCCGTGACCCTTACTACGGCATAGAATGCGAAAAAGGTATGTTGCCTTTACTACGGTATAGAATGCAAGAAAGGCATATTGCCTTTACTACAGTATAGAATGCGAGAAAGGTATGTTGCTTTTTAGTGCTTTCAAACCATTATAGTCGGGTCCACAGCCACACGCATCAGGGAAAATGTTTTCATTTTCTGTTTGAAAGTGATAGACTGATTTTTTTCCCGCTGAACACGATGGCTCCGGCAGATTTGTTGAAAAATGTGCCCAAAGTGGCCCCCCCCCGGGGGACCTGCGGGTAGGGAGGGGAAAGGGGATAACTTTGGTATACGTTGACCAAAGGACATCGCCGGATAAGGAATGAAGGACGCCCTCTATAGTTTTTCATGAAAACGGATGAACTTGAAACGTTTAGCATAATAAAGCAACATGCTCAAAGTTGACCTTTTGCTGGTTTTCAAAAAATCCCACTTTACATAAATTCCCCAAAAGTCGGTTTTATGTAAAGTTATAATACAGGCTTCAATGGGTAATTAAAATTTCCATATTTGAACCCTTTCCACCCCAAGAACCACAATGCCGCGTTGCAATGATGTGCGCTATATATTTTAGCAACATATATGTTAGTGGCGTTCTGGTTCTTGGGGTGGAAAGACCTCATTTTTGCATTTTTGTTTTCTGGGGGGCCGGAACACTAAATGGAATTGCCAAAAACAACAAAGAACTTTTTACATACAAACCATACTACATCACTATGTGGTAAGGCATGCTAATCTACCAAGGGCTCTGTTCAGTAGCCTTGGATGAGTACATGTTAACACAGCCTGAAGCATGCATGTCCTGGTATCATAAATCATACTAAAAATACAGGGGATGATTTTGCTCAATACAATTGAATGAACTAATGAACTGCGCCATTGGGAATAGTGTAATTTTATAGCTCATAGTGGGCAGATACTTGCTCATGATATAATATAGCCCGGCCGGTCATTGTCCATTGTGAATTGAAATGTTATCTAATCCACATCTTAGTAGCATAACTCTAGTATTTGGGTATTGTTATAAAGGCCTCCCTCGTGTAGCCTCTTTGTAGCTTATGAAGGGCCAAAAAGGTATATCTATAGGCGTCACTTACAATTACAAGCTCCATGACAAGGGCAGCTATTCAACCTCTTCCTGTTTCTTCACTTAAGACATAAATGGTCATTGAAATGGGAGGCATGCTCAAAGCTTTGCTTTTTTTCCAGAGAGCATGCCATGAAGTTTCCCTCAGACTTTTTCTATTTTGTTTCTTGGACAAGGTCGTATTTTGGAGGATAAAAAAAAACACATTCGTACATGATAAAGTAAGTTGTCAACCCCAACTCAAAAATGATGGTGAAATATAACTTTTCTGATTATAGAGTTTCCTTTTCTCTATCCGGCGAAGTCCTTTGGTGTTTTTGGTGTCTATTTTAGTTTCGGGGATGAACAAGTTGATTAAAACATCTTGGCAAAAATCAAACATAGCTGCCTATTGTCCCAAATTCGAAATTGCTGCAAAACGTGAGTTTGAAGCCATTAGGTGGTATGATAGCCAAATTTGGGGTTGATTTTTTGTTTTTCAAATTTAAGTTTGTTGGCATCACGAGATTGTTAAGACAGCTTACAAAATCCAAAATGACTGTCATATGTCAAAATATGCAATTTCCAAATGCTGGGCTGTATGTCAGTTGTTAAACTTGCCCCCAAAATGTAATTTCTTCAAGCTCTGTACTTCGGTGTCCTATCTATTAGGTCATTTAGCTGCACAAGGTGATGATTTTTCAATAAAAAATCTGCTAACCTGGTCATTTTTAAATAGCCATTGAAAAAGAGATTTTACTGAAGACATCTGGTTACAATATAACACTCAAATACATAAAAATACAAATTACACAATTGCAACACCAAGATCAACACCTCAAAATATAGCATTTATCCGGTCAACCAGAGCAGGAATTGTAGATTTCCTATACCTACTAGTTCTACATATCGGGAGACCAATTTTGGTTGGACTTTCGTAGGTTTCGATCATGTCTTGCGTTTTTTGTACTCAGAAGCATATTTTGTAACATTTCCGATTTTTGAAGACTATGGCCGAAGCCTAGGGAGTAAATGCCTTCCCGCTTTTCACAAACCCCACGAGCAGAGCCTCAAGTTGCTTAAAGCCTTGCATAGGACATAATTGATTGTTCATTCTCAAAAATTAATGCGGGCGCCATATGTCACTTTGTGTGCGGGGTGAGACTACTGTACTGTGGCCACAAAGGTGAGGCATATTCCAGCACAGGACGCACATACATTTGGTAAACGCACATAGATCCTTGCGGTCCGGCTGGAGCGCTTCAAAACATACAACATATCAATTCTTTGAGACCTTTTGATAATCCATCTGTTTAACTTGAACATTCCCACTAAGGTCATTCTTTTGAAAGCGTCACACCCATGTTTTCATGTTGGTCGTCTCACAATTGTTTTACCGTTAAGAGTGTATTTAGGAAAATTTGGTTCCTTCTTTAAGGTACGATATGAATTTATGACCTTTCTCCGGCCTTGGTAGCATATCATTGCATGCACCATACACCACGCACCCCCAAAGTTTGTCCAGATCGGTTTGAAGCTGGTTTGAGGTATTATAATTTCGGACCGATAACTTCTCCAAGGGTCAAGGTCGTTCCAGCATACTTCCAGCGCAAGGGGGCATTCATTACACTCGTCATTCGCCACCGCAGAAAAAAAATAATGGGCCAAATTATCCTTGAGGCAACACTTCCCCACCCAAAAGGGAAGTGAACGACCTGCCTGGATCATTACCGTTTGGGTACGGTTTTTACAAATAAAATCACAGATAACATGCATTAATGTTCCCACGCACGCCAATACCAATCAACTTGTTGAATCGCTACATCAGGGTTGATCCTGTCGAAAGCCTTGTTAAAAATCAATTGCACAAAGGGTAGTATAATGAGCAGGTTGGTCGATTCCCCAACCCAATAATACGTGGTAGAACTATTTGGCATGTTCCCATATTGCTTACAATCAACATAGGGGAAAATCTTCCAGAACCCAATCGGCCAGAAACTTCTTAGAGAATTTGCCAAATAATTTAACAAGACATATTGGTCTTAACTTGTCGATAGTCTTTGCATTGCGGACTTTGGGAATGGGTGTTATAGAAGATTTTTTCCACACATCAGGGAAAACGCCATTCTGTAAGCAATTATTATAAATGTTGGTCAACGGATCAGCTAATTCAATAACAAATTCTTTAGCCACTTTTGAGGGAATATCACTCGGGTGAGTCGCCTTGTTTGTTTTAATATTTTTCAAGTTCTTGCAGACTCGTCCAACATTTAGCTCAGGTGGAGGCAAGGTGGGTCGATATGCGGGTAGTGTGGCAAGATCCAGTTTGGGCATTTGGTTGCAAACGCTAGCAAAGTGTTCATTTATGATTCTTGCTAGTTCCTGCGGGTCCTTTGCCAGATGGTCCATGTTCAAAGAACCAGACGACTTCGACCCGGCGAGGTTTCTATCATGTTATACACTATACTATACTATTGGTCACTCCAATGGGTTATGTTGAGAAAATTGCATGTGAGAAGGACCACAACTACTTTCCTGCAATAATAATGTCCATAACTGCGCCCTTTGTATTATTAGTATGACGCACTGACTGTAATCATAACTTGAGAGACCAGTAAAATTAGGAAAACATGACTTAACTAAAATTAAAAAACAGAATCGAAGTAGTATAATATGTATGGGGGCAAGGTTTACATAGGGTCAAAATATTGAAAGGGTGAAATTGTGTGATGATGAAAATGGGGACGAAAAGTTATAACCACCTTCCAGGGATTAAAAAGGGATAGTTTCCTATTTGGAAGAGTAGTACTTTAACAACTCATGGACACAAAAAGGCATATTTTATAATACCCTGCCACTGTTTTGATCGAGATCTCGATCAATGAGAACAGTAAGTGTTAATTAAGGGACAGGACACCATAAAATAAAAATGTACATTTTGCATCCTATTTTGATCCAATGTTAGGTCATTAGTACCTGGGTGAAGAATATTCGAAAAATAAAAGGTCAAGGTCAAAGGTCACCTCATTCGCATAATAATGGGCGGCCATCTTGGATTTGGGGCTACATGTAAATCACAGGGTTTTTCTCCGTAACCAAATGTAGTAGGGGGTTGAAATTTGGATATGGTGTTCTACTATAGATACCTGCAGTGCGCTACAGAGTCCTTTTTTGAGATTTTATAATGTAAATCACATTTTAATTCATCAATATCATTTTTGTGTAATTTTTTTATCATATTTTTGGAGAGTTTTGAAATTAAATATTATTTTTTCAATTACAGGTACATGGTCAAAAGGTCTCTGTAGCGCACTAAAGAATGTTATGAATTTATAAACATGAAAGTTTGGCTTTTAGCGCCTTTCCGTGCTGAAAAAACCCCGGAAGTTGTAAAGCAGCGCATTCAGGATATCGCTTTTATGGTCTGAAACACTTAATTTGCTATTATGCAAATTATTTTAATATATAAATTCAATTTTGAGAGCAAATTTAGACAGTGCATGATTTTTTTCCAAAAAATGATACCATTGCAGCTTTAGCTATGTTCCATTGAGAAGTTACGGAATTTTAAAGGAAAAATATAAAGATAGCTGGGTGAAAAACATAAAAACAAAGAAATTTGCGCACTACATGTCTTTTGTTTTTTTATTGTTGTGAGGCAAGCTTTTGAATTAGTCGGCGACTAGAAGTGACGATAACTTTCGAACCGAATGTCCGATTTGAATACGATAAAAGTATTTTGAAGAGCAAATGTCAAAGGTAACATTGTGTATTGATGAAATTGGGAGGGTGGGGTTGATTGTTGATGCCAAAAATCTTAAGGTCACTACAAGGTCGTCAGGGTATTATTCACGGTCAAAGGAACCGCAACCAATTCATTCAAGCCAGATGATCGCGAAATCAGGTAATCGCGAAACCGGTACGCGCCTAGGATAATCAACTTCTCATTCACGAGCACGGATAGTTACTTTTATTTACAGTCTGCGTTACCCTCCAACCAACAAACTCCACAAAACAGACGTGCAACGAATCCCCACGGGCTGTGACCGCGCTTGTTCATATTGGGGCCCCCGCCAATCAGCCCTGGATAAAACATCGTTAGATGCAAAACTATGCTCTTTTACCGACAATATACATATATAGATATGTAGACATCTTTAAAGGTCCATGGTACGATCGCTAATTAGCCTCGTCCCCAAAGCGCAATTTTACCGAAGTTGTCAAATAGTTCTGCTATCAGAAGAAAATTACTATTTTTCTCATTATCCGGGACATCTTATGGCAACGGATATTTGATTTGGAATCAAATGTGCTCCTTTTTGGTCGACCTGTAGTAATTTTACACAGTATTCTATGGGCTTACAAATCACGTTGTTAGCTCTACAGCAAAATGGGCTGATTGAAATATCGACGCGAAACTTTACAGATGAGGCTTTGTGTGAAGGCCCATAGATCAAGATGAAACTTTTCATATCCTTAAATTAGGCCACCGCCTTTAATGAATCATAAGGATTATAAGATATTACTTCTTCTTCTTATCGTCTCAAAACACAGTGGTTGGGGGGATTTCGTAAAGCACAACCTCGTTCTCCCGACTTAACTAAAACAAGTTCAGATTTTTATATCATCTGAACTGTTAGCCTTAGTAATCCACGTGTACCTAATCTTACGTGCAAATTCGGTCGTATCTGTAAGAAATTCGCATTTTTGTATTTTCTGCCCATAATTTCCGTAAACGGACAGAAATTACAGCACGGTGGTCTATGGGACCGTGGGAAACAAGCAATTGCTCATAAAACAATACTGCAAGATCAGAATCAACTCAAATTTTGTGAATAAGATTTTCTCAAGGATATCTATAGCCTTGTTCAAAGCAGTCTGAATCTGAATTATATCGTCAGCGAACTACTTTAAAGCAAACGAATTGTCATACTTAATAGCCATAGCTATTTTAGTGTCTCGATTCAAACACAGGTGTCTGCGGATTAGCTCGCCAGCTCAGTCAGACCATGGAGGTAGGAGAGAAGGAGAAAGCTCTTCCCTAATTGCATTACGCAACGCCGATTATCCCAATTATATCACTTGGCAACTCATTGTAAAAGCATAGACCAACAAATGCCACTTCTCGGCAGGGAGTACTCTTTCATGTTCCATGATCATCGCCGACAGAAGCGGGGCACGCTCAGTTGAACAAGATATGACCTGTGCTCAGAAAGGTATATCCCCGATGCGCAGTGGTTTGTTTACATGTGGAGAGGAAAACAAAGAGATTGAGTCGATTACAGCGGTATGCATTTTAAGGAATCTTGGATTTTATGAGCAGAAGCACTCAATTGAGTACAATGGGCCATAGAGGTAGGAGAGAAGGAGAAAGCTCTATTAAAGCAATAATAGCACATTTTTTTAAGAGCGCCCCCAATGTTTTAAGAATTTTGAGATTTTTACATAGTTGCATTGGTAACTGGCTAGTAAAGTATACCTGTGAATGGTTAAGCTCGAAAATGTCTATGTGTCACAAACGAAGGAATTTTGTAATTAGAATAATTATTCTCCTTAGCATTTCCAGCTCTGCCGTTAAGTACAATCTGGGATCCCAATTCTAATTACAAAAATCGCTCATTTTATGATAAATACGCCTTTTGAGCATTCTCGTTCGAAGGTGTAGTTTTCTAGAAAATACCAACATAGCTGTGCAAAAATATCAAATTTTGAAAATTGGGGGCGCTCTTCAAAAAATGTACTAATATTGCTTTAACCTCGTCTTACCAAGCCTTTTTTTGTAACACGGTTTACCAAGGGGGGTGGTTACCACCCCCCTCGAGAATTTGTTATAAAGCACCCGATGCTATGATTTTGATACCAATGGATAGCTATGGTCCTCCTCTTTCCATTGATACCAAAATAAGTACCAACATACCTAGTATGGCGTCACAATGACGTCATCAAGTCCGCGAGTCGGCAAAATTGGCATTTTCCACCGAAAATAGGCGAAAATCCAATTTTGCGCTAAAAATCGCAGGAATATCGGATTTTCATGCGGTTTTCAGCTCTAAATGATGGTATTTGGCTAGTTTTACATAAACATAGAGTTTTAGAGCCATACTGTGCATAATAATTTCAAAAATGCACCATAAAATATCCTTGGGTGGCAACCACCCCCCTACCCTTAGATATCGTCTCCAAATATCATACAAATATCATCATAAGAAATACGGCGTTACAAAACATTCAAGTTTTTAAAAGCTGAAAAGTACGAGTAAAAACTAGAATCAATGTAACTCATTTTAGCCTTACACCACTGGCGAGTGCCAAATTGTGTAAAACGTTTTTCTATGGAGTGTGAACTGCGCACTATGATGAGATTGCGATATATTCCGTATTGAAATACGTGTTTACACAATTTGGCACTCGACGACCCTCATAGGAACATGCTATCTCCTACTTTTAATAAATGACCTCAAATGACCCCAAATGACCTTGTTTTACCTTGAAGATGATTGACGGTGACGTGGTTCCATGTCTAAAATTAATCAATAATCAGTATTTAACTGTAAACATTTATGCCAAGTTTCATGCTTTTATAAAGAAATGCACAATTCTTACTTAACTATCTGCTTAACTATGTACATCGATGCAATGTTGCATCAATATTGATCTCGTGTTGTATTGTACCAATACAATAGTTTTACGACCTGTTTACGAGCGCGGCGATGATCATCTGTCAAAGGGATTTGGGAAGAGCTTTCTCCTTCCTCTCCTACCTCCATGGTCAGACAGCCTTGTTCAGATCATGTTCAAGGTCCCAGGAAATGCAAATAGAATTGATGTGGTTTGTGTCAAGTCTACAAGGAGGGGCGAGAAAGCATTCAATATTTGAGTTGGTGATGGCATCATTAGTGACTATTGATTTTTCAGAGAGTAATAGAAAATTCCAGGTGACTGGTGTGAATCTATTCATGGCACTGACTGAAAATCAATAGTTTCCCTAATGATGTCACTGGTAGTGTTTCTTTTTTGTGGCCCTGTTTATTGGAATGGAATGCCCCGTAAAGATTGTCTAAGGTTTATCATCCTCATTTCCTGGGACCTTTCAGATTGTCTTTGCCGGTGCATAAACTCCAGTACCCCGTGTGACTGAGTGTCCTACCCCTCATCTGTCTATAATGTTTCTCCATGCGTGCTGTATACAATCATTTATTTCAACATCTTGACCCAAATGGTCTCGTCTACAAGGTCACGGTTTTATTTATTCCGTACACGTTGCTTATAGTAGCTAGGACACCTCTCATGGGGGACCCCGTTTTCTTTACACCGGTTTTTTATGTATTTCAAGATTTGTTTTTCGTGAGTGGTTGGCAACATTTCTCGCTGGGGGCTTGCTTTTTCCTTATATGTCGTTTATGAGTTATTTGAATATATGTGGCCAATCAATGATGCCTAATTCCTTACTGACAATGTACGGGTGACGTTGTTGTCCAATGAGTTCGACTATTGTGTATATTTATAACTGAGAGTTGCGTAAGTGCGTAGGACAATCAGCAATATGTCAGGTGGTGCAAAAAAATTACACTTTTGTGTCTGCAAGTTCTCAAATATTGAAGGATTATTTATTAACTAACAATATCATTGTGAAACCTGTTGAAAACGACGTTAAAACAAAGCTCATATAACCCAATTGCGGCCGTGTAGAGAAAATGTCAAAAATCACTTTGCACACACTTAAGTCTATGTGGGGCCAATCATGATGGTTAACATAATCATTGGGTGAACTGTATGCCTACTGACGTAACGAACTACTGATCACCCTTGTGTGTGAAGTGTTTACCGGTTGAAATTGAATGCGGACTAACACAACCGTGAATTGAATTTGAAATGTCCCTTACATAATTCATTGGGGAAATTTTAAATTGAAAGAGACTTGCAATTTTTGTTTTGTTTTCCCCCGTGTCGAAGAATGATCATACTTCTTTGTGCATGTTTGCATGGTTTGGACAATTCCGTTTTTAGTTTTAAATTTATACGAGAAACTTATAAATAATTGGATGCGTAATTATTACCATTTTGGTTATAACTAAATACCACTTCCATGACGGGTGGTGTTGTATCACTGTGTGTATCAACCTTTGATATAATTCGTGACCCTTAACATAGTGCCATAGAGGTACGTGTGTGCAAAGTGGTTTTTGACCTTTTTTTTCTAGATGGCGGCCATTTTGTCCCAACAAGATATTGTATTTAATAAATCGCCTCAAACTATTTAGATATATCTTTCCACTTTTGAGAAATTTGCAAAAAAAAATGAAAGTTTTTTTTACCACTCTGTATTAAATACAGAATGAACAAGACGCGAGGCTCCGCCTCGTTGGTGAGCGATTCAAATTATGTGCAACTGAGCAAAAAAATAGGCTTCCTTTTGCCTCGAAGCATCAAAGCCGATGATAGCCCTAGCCCTGATACTCTTGTAGAAATAGAAATTGTACCGGAAATTGTATTATAGTGTTACCATCTACAGAAATTGTATACGGCAATTAATAATATCGACAAGGAAAAAAAAAAAAAAAAAAAAAGAAGAGGGCGCTCAAGGCACACAACAAATTAAAAGAGATTAACAATACATGAACATGAATGAAAAGCAATGTACAGAGTAAAAACCTTAAAAGAAAACTAAATGATACAATATACATGAAAAGGTCAAACTGCCATCGTCGCGAATGGCTGGACAGCATATCTCCAACTGATGCAGAAGGTAGGGCAGCATTTGATTTCTGCTGCACTTATGATCTGACCCAAACTGTTTCTGGAGCCACTCATCAACTTGGCAACCGCCTGGATCTCATCATTACCGATGCACCAAATCTTTTTTCTCCAGTCTCCATTGATCACAGCTTTGGAACATCAGACACAGTACCTTGCGAAAACAACGCTGCAAGCCTCACCATTATCTGATGCGACTCCACCAAGGAAAGTTTGGCTATGCAAAAAGCTGACTGGAATGGACTGCGGAACTATCTTGCAGCAACTCCTTGGAATAGTCTACTTAAAAGAGACTGCCCTGATAAATCATGTGAGAATATCACCAATACCATCAGTGATGCCATGCGAGAATTCATTCCACAAAAGGTGATCAAGGCCTTTGAATCTTATCCAGAATGGTGGAACGTAGGCTGCGACAAAGCTCTGAAGAAGAAAGATAGTGCTTGGAGAAGGTGGAAATCTCTTGGAACTCCCGAAGCTCGCCTAAATTATAACAAGGCTAGAAACGAGTATACATCTGTTTCTTGGAAAGCTGCTTCCACTCACAAGATCAGAGTCAGAGATAAAATGACAGACGAGCTCCAGACTGGATCTAAGTCTTGGTGGTGGGCGGCTCGTAACCTAATGGTAAAAGGAGGGATGTCTGAATACCAATCCTTAAATCAGGCAACTCTACATACCTCTCTGCCGAGGCAAAAGCTGAATGTTTTGCGACTTTCTTCAGTGAGAAGTCTACCATTCCTGCTGCTGAAAATGACAAGCCTGTCTCCAGCATTCCTCGGAGAACTACCTCAAGCTGTGGCAAGATGGTGTTCTAGCCAAGGAAGGTAAAGAAATAACTGTTGAAACTAGATGTCAACAAAGCCTCCGGACCAGATGGCATCCCAGCCATCGTTTTGAGAAATGCTGCACCAGAACTGGCGGTTCCACTTTGCTTTGATAAGGGCTACATGCCAGTGATGTAGAAAGTAGCTGAAGTCATCCCATGTTATAAGAAGGGTAACAAGCTTTCGCCTAGTAACTATCGGCCGATCTCCTTGCTATCCATAATATCCAAGGTAATGGAACTACTGATCTATGAAACAATGGGGCGCCCTCTTGATGCGCATTCATTGATATCAAAAAAAAAAAAAAAAAAAAGAAGCTAGAATTGTATGTCTTGATCTCAGAAAAGCATTTGACAGAGTGTGGCATCCTGGTCTACTGGCCAAGCTTTCTGTCTTAGGATTTTCAGCTAAGTTACTGAAGTGGCTGAACGACTACCTGAGTGACCGCTATCTCAGAGCCATCCTTAACGGGAGGGTATCTAGCAAGAAGTCGATCAATGCAGGTGTACGACAATGCTCAATCCTTTTATTATATTCATTGACGACATCACAAGAAGAATCCTGAATCCATCCATCCTCTACGCAGACGATGTCACACTCATGACCTTCATAAAGTCAAAAGAGGACAGAATCTCAGCTGCTGCATCTCTTAACAAAGACTTGCAGGAAATCGAGTCTTGGGCAACTTCATGGAATGTACTTTTCGGTGCTGCCAAGTGTAAAACTGTAACAATATCAAACAAGAAAGATACTCCAACAGGTACAACTCTAGAAGAGGTCGACAGGGTCGATCTACTTGGCATCTTCATCAGTAATGAGCTGTCATGGTCTCCTGTGATTACCAAAAATGGCTAAAACTGCCAGTCAGCAACTAGGATTGCTCCGTCGAGCTGCACCCTATCTTAAGACAACTGATAGGGCTGTTATATATAAATCCATGGTTCCATCCAACATGAAATATGCAAGCTCAGCATGGTGTGGAGCAACACCCACTTCACTATCCAAACTAGATGCAAGCCAGAGACGGGCCATTTCCATCATTGGTATCCCCGAGAGTGAGCTCGCCACTCATCACATCGAACTACTTGGTCATCGCAGAGCAGTAGGAATTGTCACTTTTTTTCCACCGCATGTTTTATAGACAAGCACCAGATCTCCTCAGCCAGCTGCTACCTGAGCTACTTTCAGTTGATCCCCGCCTTAGGCACTCAGTCAGATCTCATGACCTTGCTGTCAAAATCCCAAGGTCCAACTGGTCCTCCCACAGAAGATCATTTCTCCCATTCTCTGTAGGCTTATGGAATGCCCGTCCTGCTCAAGGAGCATCAAAGCAGGACTTTCAGAGTTTCAAAAGGGAGGTTAAAGGTGCAACAAGAGATTTCACATATCAGGTGTTCCTAAGAAAATCGAAAGTACTGATTTTTGCCCTGATGTAAAGCTTTCCATCAAAAATATCCCCATCTGAAAAGATTAAGGTGAGAAATGTTTCTTTGGTACAAATACTGTGAAATTTCTAATTATGTATAGGAGCAAATACAAAATTCAGCCTATGTTTTACATTGAAATATAAGCAAATCAAAATCACCTTTTTTCTCTCTTTTAAGACAATTCTGAAGCCAAATACAAGGTAAGAAATCTATTGAGTGTCTAATCTACATGAAATTACTATTATGACACAATATTTGAGTGTCTCAAAATCTCTCGTTGCACCTTTAATCGCTATCTAGGCGCCATTCCGTCAGCGTTACTAATTAGATAACTGCTGTCAATGCCTATATTAGCCTTGACATAAAAAAGGCTGTTTTGAAAGCGTGATGTTCTGATAGATAATTGAGTGATTGAATTAGCATTACTAGTAGAGTAGATATGTGCATGAATTGTGCACTTGGTGATAAAAGCATGGAATTTGGCACAGAGTTTGGGCATGTTATAAGAAGGATTTTTGGCTATAGGGCATCGCAGATTTTTTGTGTAACAAAAATGGCGGCCATTTTCCAAAATGGCTGCCATTTCTGCTATTTTAGCTCATTTCATTGACTGAATGTGTTTTGTTTGTTTGTTTTGGGGTATCAAAACATGATTTGTAGCCTACAGTAATGCCTAAAATAGAAGGTTATTAATGGGTAACTATTACATTATTTCGTTAGCCAAAACGGTGACCATTTTAAAAATGGCGTCCGTTTTAAAAAATGGCTGCCAATTCCCTTATTTTACCAATTTTCATCAACTGAATATGCATATTTTTTCTACCAAAGCATATTTTGTCATACAGCAATGCCAGTAAATAGGCAATCAATACAAATTTGTTTGATGTTACTAATGACAAACAATTATGTGACACAGCAATGCCAAATATAACCTGTAAATAGGCAATCAATACAAGTGACAAACATTTAAAAAATAGTCGCCCTCGCTTGCTTTAGCTTTGACTTGTTGACTGAACAAACTCAAGACATATTCAAGAATCGTTTTTGTTAGTTTTGTTTCATAACAAAAGATTTTGAACATTTTCCAAAAACTGCACGTATGTTATGTTCTTGACAACGGATTTTGAACTCGAGGGATCTTGATCAGTTCTCTCTGGGAGACAATAGAGCAAGGAGTTCCAGGAATCCAGCCTTGATGTAACAAGGTACTGCCAAAATTACCCAATATTCCTTATTGAGTGCCAGGTTGCCTTGCATATGGTTGTTCATTCTTAGTGATGAGTCTAAGATGACACCAAGGTTCCGTGCTTCAGCTTGCAGATGAAAAACTAAATTTGCCAATGACCATGAATGGCTGAGAGTTACCAGTCGATCTGTAAAGAATGAGAGCAAAAGCACAAAATTTTCTGCCTTCTTGTAGTAAATATCAGCTTGTTGGAGTTACACGAGGAACTGATGATTGCAATGTATGATTCAATCTTATTTATAGCTATACCACAATCCCAAGCGTGGAAAGACAGATTGAGCTAGGTGTTATCGCGTAAACGACAGATTGAACATTATGGGCAGTAATAATATCATGCAGTTGGGGCAATGACAAGCAATTAAGTCAATACATCCATAACAGACTCTATGTAACTCAATCTACCCGCCACAGGCTCTGCATGAATACAAAAACAACTCAAATCAACTCCTAACCTGATAACTAGATTGACCCCATTTCGGTCATTCTAAAGAGAAAAAAGAACCAGCTTAATGTTTTTCTAATTATTCCATAGTCGTTTTAGACGAGTCACTGTTCATCACAGACTCCTACTCCATAAGATTCTGGAAATCTGACTGACTTCTCAAGGAGGCTGGGCAACAGATGTTCTTTGTTCAGCTAGTTGCGAAGAGAGCCCCTTGCGTGGCTCAAGAATGGACTACCACCATGGAGGGTTTTGCACTCTCCTGTTTAACATCTATACCAACGACCAACCAGAGTTGTGCATGAACCTTCATTTTATTTATGCAGACGAGATCTTGAATCCTCGCACAATGGTAATACTCACAGTTGTTGGAGAGAGACTCTCCAACGCTTTGGAGAACTCCTATTGAGGAAAACCACCTACGCGCAATTCCATCTAAGATCACATGTTGTTGTGGCTTTTTCATCTACGCAACCGTGAGGCCAAACGTTAGCTTAAAGTTACCTTGTCTGGAACCCCCTGGAGCACTGTTATAACCCGGTCTATATACTTGGAATTACCTTGGACCGCACTCCTCTTATAAGACCCCACATCAAAAAATGAGTAAAGTATTTTCACCACTACAATCTTGAACAAACTCACTGGCACGATATGGGGTTTTCTCGCCCACATACGATCAGATCGACGGCCAAACTTGCCCTGTGCTATTCATGTTCAGAGTATGTTTGCCCTGTATGGGAAAGATCAACCCTTGCCAAGAAGCTTGATTCAAGCATTAATGCCTCCATGCCGGCTATCACAGGTGCCTCCATCAACCACCGCAACGGGAAAAACGTAACGCTCCTGGAATTGCTCCCCAGACACCGTTGTAGCGTAGCCCAGCATGCAAGAACGTAGCTGCCCAGTATCTATGTGAAGCACCCTATTTCTGGACAGATACCTGCTGCAAATCGCCTTAAATCCAGAGAGTTATTTTTTAAGCAAAGTCTCACCTCTGAAACAGTCTCTAAGGAGCTTAAGAGAGTTGATTTGTGAAAGAAATGCTTGCCATCTACCAAGTAACATCTATTGGTATTGAACCTGGTGGCATCTACCCCACTGGAGCTGACTCTCATGGGCTGAATGGTCGATGCTCACAAGTGAGAACCAGAATTGGCCGATCTAAGGTTCTTGCAGAAGTGGGGGCTACCTGAAGCAGATCAGGACACTACCTGTGGTTTGGACAGTCACCACAGAACAATGGAACATCGACTTGGTCTGTCCACTGCTGGAGGGCAACAATGCACAGACAAGGACTTGCGGAATTCTGTGAAGCCGGCCATATGTTGTACCATCCTCTGGCTGGATCATATTGGAGAAAAACCGCATTGTTTGGACACAATAAGACTACGTTAGATGGGTTAAGAGCTGTTTGTGGTCTAGATTGTCAAAAGTGACACCGAAGTCCAATGACACTAACACAGCTTCTTTTGTTTGTCAAGAGCACTCAAGATGTCATTCTGCACCTGTAACAGTGGCAGTGTCCTGACTGTGCAATTGACGGTATGCTGATCCGTTATATCGGGGGATTATTTATGGCTGAGATACGTCTAACTGATAAACTGTTTTATTATACTAGGTCTTCTGAATCACCACCTTTCCACAAAATAGATTGGATATAGGCGATAATTTTGAGAGGTGGTGGGTTTCCAAGCTGGTTTTCTTTCAGCTGCGGATGAGAGAGAAATGAGAGAGCTTGAGAATACATCGATCTGAAGACAGGGACATGTTTTAACCTGCAGGTCATCTAGACATTTTAAGAGACTGGCATGTGAAATATCAATGTAATTGTTATGCACTTCTGATCTTGTTGTGGAAATTCTGGCAAAACTGGTAGCAAGAAACTTTGGGGGACCATTATAATGCATATATGAATCAGCATGTTTCATTCAAGAAGTTTGTTAATTGCTAACTACCATGAAAGAAGGTCACGTTGGTAACATGTAGCAATCTGGTTGCGATGCTTCTGTCTTGGCCTTAGTACTGTGAAGAGAGTTGTAATTAAAACACGATCCTTGCAAGCTTCCTTGCATACTGTGGAGCCCAATCTGCGCAACTCTGCGCTCCAGCCGACGATGTTCCTTCTTCTTAAAACTCAAGACATCTGAAGACCAAGCTGCATGAGTACGGAGAACTACAGTTTGACTGACAAGTGCAGGATATTCATCAAGGGTCTCAGATAAGATGTTTTAAAAATATTCATTAACAGAGAATTGGCCCCCCAAGTCAGCATATGAAGGTAAATGCAAAAGTGCACATCATATCAGAACAGATGTTTCTTTTGATGTGTGTCAAGTTTTTCAGTCCTGCTACAACAGTCTGGCACCGAAGACTGGGCTTTTACCCTCCCATCTGAAAACCCTCTTGCAACAACATCTTGGAAGTTCTTGGCATACTTTTCTACTTCTGGAAGAGTTTCTCCAGATGATATCCCAATACTCTTTTCATTTTCTATTCATCCTCATTCACTTGGACATGGACACTCAGGAAGTGATGCAATCATCATTTGAGCCCAACAGTAACCAACTTGATTGGTGGCACTCTTGATATGCTCATGAATTGACTGATTGCTACCTCATTGGAGGAAGAACATCCTTTTGCTCTACCTTTCTGGGTATTAACACTTAAGTGCCCAAGGGGGGGGGGGGTTCCTAGTACCCAACATTTGATGTTTTTGCGATTTCTTCTCGGTTACTCCAATCAGTTTTCAAGGAGCTTTTTGCTAATTGTCTGATTTATGAATACGCGTCTCCTGATACAAAAAAAATTTAAATCCGCCCACGCTTCATCAGAATAATTAGGTTGGGTCCCTAGGACCACCCCCCCCATTGGCCCCCCTAAAAACAAAAAAAACCCGTCAATTTTTTTTAAAAAAAATAAGATATTTTACTAATTAAATTAAAGTAATTAAATCTTGGGATTTTTATTGCTTAGATATATACTTAGAGGTAATTAATTCATGATACTTAAATCAAATAAGCCTTTATATGCTGATAGCATCATTTTTAATTTTGTCACTGCCGTGCCTTAATCTGTGTACGTTCTATGGGAAAACTAAGGGGCGTTTTGAAGTTTCTGAGAAAAATACCAGATGGTATAAATTTGGCTATATTTTGCCAATGATTATTTTAATTGGTTGATGGCTAGAGTAGCAGATAATGACTTATTTTGTTTCAAAACCTTATATTGGAGTTGCTGAGGATGGAAGGTGCTGACCCTCTCTGTTTCGAAAGTGAACAATTTCAATTGGCATAGGTCCCATAGGTCAAATGTCGGATTTTTTCATTTTTATTGTGGTATGTGGTTCTGTGTGACCCCCATTTATTTGTGTTATGTCATAGATCAACTCCCACGGGAAAGTGGTTATCTGGGTGGATCCCTAGAACTCCCCCCTTGGGCACTAACGAAGTTTTTTTAGCTTGGGCACTTAAGTGTTAAGAGCTCCTTCCGAGCCGGATGACGCACTCTTGGGTGTAGTAAGTATTATACATCAAGACCACAAAGCGCTCTGGTTTACTTTTATTTTTTTTTTGTAATGGACTAGTAAACTCTTTCGGAACTCTTTTCCTGCCCAATTCCATATTCTGACATGTACTAGACTGGTTGTAGCAGAACTGTTGCCCTCAAGTTGGATCAAGATGATCACATTCAGTTTGCAAAACCAACCAAACAAAACTAGACCTGCATGACTCCTCTACAGAATGCACGGATCTTGCGCGTTAAGCTGTCCTATAACTATACGACAACACTGACCTAAAACAATTGCAATTTTTGAACCTCATGTAAAGGGGTCACGATTGGATCGTTTCTTCTGAGATATATAATTTTTGCATATCAATTTGATGAATTTTATGAAGCTTTGATCCAAAATCGGCGAACAGCCCATATACCCTGTCACAAACTGGTCATAGCTGATGCTATGCATGAGTTACATCACCAGAGCGCCTAATCTGTGGTACGAGACACCTTTTTCAGATTTTTAAAACTGACCTCTATTGACCCCTAGATGACCCCAAAGGTCAAATCCTGAACACCCCAAATTAATCTTACAAAATGCATTGTTCCAATTTAAATTAAAAAATTCTACCATGCTCAGATATGGAGAAAAATGTTTTGAAATTTTCTAGCTCAAAACCGGAAATAACCCTTTAATTACATTTGACCCCAAATTGGTGACCCACTAGTAAACTTATGTCAAAGGTCATCCATTTCGAAATGGCCGCCATTGTTTTATGGAAAACCGCCATTATAATTTCATTACAGGTAGAAATTTCATCCACGAGTACACGATATACACGATAAGTGGGATTTAAAGGGGGCCTTAAAATCTAGGCGTTCAAAATGGCAGCCACGAGGAGGCATGTTTGGCTAAATGAACTTTAAATGGCAAATTGTTGGAATAAGAACCTGTGTGATATTTTGGGAGCTCCGAAAAGAATTATGGCTTTTATATTTTGCGCACAGATTTGTTTTTCAAGATGGCGGAGATTATTCGCTCCAGGGTACCAAGTTCCTATCTATAATGAAATTACAATGGCAGTTTTTCATAAAACAATGGCGGCCATTGTGAAATAGGTAGTATACGCTAATGTGCAACTTTTCGGGGCGGAAACATACCAAATCCTAGTCGGGGGACACTCCCTTCAACGTGGTATATTGGAAAATTAATCTACCGGTGGGAGCAACAAACTCGAATTCAAAGGCCCGTACAGAAATTGGCTCATTGACTAAATCTTGACACTTGCCTCTTGCAGTTCCTGGAATTTCTTTTGCGTTAGCTTATTTGTTTTACCATACGCTGTTATCAAATTTGTAATTCTTATTTTACTAAGTTCCCATATTAACTGTCTTGATAGATTATAAGTAACAATTTTTTGTTTTGCATCTCGATTTGCTAATAGCCAGGGCCATCTTTTGTGGATGATAAGAGATTTTTTTTTGGATCAATGGACCCATAATCTAATATCGAGGCTATATTTGCCGCCATGTACTTTTGTTTTCTTAGGATTTTGTCTCCTTCATATGTCTATTATATTAAGCCTCGTCTATCGAAAGGGGATAGTTACTACCCCATCCCCTTCATTTTGTCTCCTTTTTAACACCCCTCTTAGGTGACAAATCCTTTAGTGTATTTAAAAAAGAAATCCACCAGAATAACTATGGATAGGATACAGGGTGATCCTAAAGTGATGGGGGGGGGGGGCACAAATGGATAGCTATGGTCCTTCTCTTTCCATTATTAATTAACACTAAAATGAATATCAACATGCCTAAAATTACGTCAGAATTAGGTCATAAAGTTCTCATGACAGCAAAACTTTCAATTTCCATAGTACATAGTGTAGAATAGTGGAAAATTAATTTTATCACTCCAAAAAGTTAGGAATGTACGATTTTCACGCGGTGTTTGGTTCTACTTGATGGGTATGACTAGTTTTATATACTCAGAGCGTCTTAGTGGTATAATAAGTCAGTAAAATTGCGAAATTTCCACCCTATATCGAATATTGTCATACTCTCCTCAACTTATGACGTCATAATGGCAATCTTGGTACTTATGTTTATTCCAATGGAAAGAAGAAACTCTCAACTATCAGGAAGTACTGAATTGTAGGAATCGGATGTTCAGTAGCGAAAATCACAGGAGATTACCACCTTCACGAGTTTTGTTACAAAAATGGCTCATGTTGACGTGGGTTAAACTTTTTTTCATTATTTTCTTGAGTTGATTGCAACTAGTACAACTAGCCCTTTGTTTTGCACACAATTGAAATCCCATGCACCAATTTTAATTGCATTCCCATTTTTGCATTTTCTTGTAAAAATGTTCTTTGCTGAGGAATTTCAGGACATTATCGAGGGTTGACAATCAGAAAGCCTTAACTCAAAAATACTGCTTTTGAGAAATGTGATGTTTAATATTTTCTACTAAGCAAATCAATTCATTACTCAAAATGTAAGCAAACATTATATAAACTTTAGTAAGCAAAGGACAATGTTTAATTATGAACAGTAGAATTAAAGAAATTCTTTAATGTTTCTTTGAAGTGTTGAGTTACGTCCTCCTGACGGTAACTGAAAACGGTAATCTGTGAGTTACATCTTCAATCATGCCTATGATTGACACATTATTTCAATCAGGTGTTTAAGCATGTCATCCCTTTGGAATGTTTTAAAAGAAATCTTCAATACTACGTGAATAAAAAAATAATTGTGCAAGGATTAAAGATGATCTTGACCTTAATGCAATCACTATATCATAGATTTGTTGTTGTTTTTATAAAACACATCTGATATACTTTCATGTGTTGAAAAAATGAAAGAAATCGACTGAAAAATACGCTAGATATGGCGGGTTTTGTAAGCACACCCTTTTTCTCCATTCCTATGGTAATTACACACATTAAACTTGTGTTTGTAAGAATGTAACAAGATCAATCAATGATGCCTTTAATCATTTAAAACTTAATAATATTACATTTTCTTGAGAATTCAACTACGGATAATCAATGAATCTATTTATAGGATGTGTCAAGTGATTGACAAATCAATCAGCAGTTCACCTGTTGCAGAGCAAGAAAACAAGATCTTCCCATTGTTTAGGCTATTGCTAAGAGTTTAGAGCCTTATTGGCATAGCTTGTATCTATACATGGATTACAGTAGTAGTGTTGAAACCTTTTTCATTTACACATCAGGGTTAATTGGGTGAGATTTTGTGTGAGCATTTAATTTCTTTTGATGATCAATAAAGAAGGTTATGGCTATTCATAAATCATTTAAACAAGATAGCAAAGGTCATCATTACTTTCATATTCATAATGCTATACCTGGTATATCGTATATTAAATATCTTGCTTAACTGTACAAATCCCATTGGAATGAAGGAAAAAGAGGTGTGCTTACAAAATTAGTCCTATCTGGCTTATTTTTCAGTCGATTTCTTTCATTTTTTCAACATTTGGAAGTATATTAGATTTGCTTTATAAAACCAACAACAAGCTATGATTCAGTGATTTTAACAAGGTCAAGATCATCTGCAATCATTGCACAATTTTTTTTATTCACGTGGTATAAGCGGGATAGGGACCTAAAAAGCTGTTGCAATTCTGGCAAATGTGCAAGCTATGAAGCCTCAACTCAATATTTGGCCAAATACAGTTACCATCAGAAAGTCGTAACTCAGAGTTAAGGTGTTCTGTTAGTAAACAAAGTGTGCACCATTGAGATGTGGTGAAGTGTTATTTTGCTTTATATGCAATAGGAAGTAGACTTGAGTTAAGGCTTCATGGTTTTCAGAATCTGTAGGTGTTACAGATTTTTTTTTGGTTCCAAAACCTCAAAATCACCAAAAAGTGAGTTACGTCCTTCTGTTTGTCAACCCTCGTTATGTTTATAGGTATATTGATCGTCACCGATTGCCACATTTGCTAAGCTATTTCTGTCATCAATAACACATGTTTTGTTTGTTATTAAATTATATGTTTGTATTTAGTGTGTGTTGTTCTTTTCCGCCTTAATTTAATTCTATTTTTTTTCTTTTCTTCAGTTAATTATTGTCATAATGTGACATGTCAAAACGGAGGCACTTGTGACAATTTAAAGGATTCTTTTGAATGCATATGCCAAGAATACTTCGAAGGAGTATATTGTGAAAAGGGTATGTTTTAAATATGATGCAACCTCAAGTCCTGGGGTCATTTCTCATTTACAAGGGGTATCGTCGGTGTCATAGCATTCACAAGAATACCCATAACAAGTATTTGGTCATGTTTTTAAGTTGGGCACCAATTTTGTTGCATGTGCATTTCTTAAAGAATATTATATGGTTTTACAGGTTTGATACTATAACTTTAAAACTTTTTAAAACATTTTAAACATTTGAACCCAATATAAATATATATTCTGAGAGCATAATACTGCAAGGACTTCAGAAACAATACAGTTGGCATCATTTTACAGGTTGACTCATATACAGACTGTCCCAATAAAAACTATACAATCAAACTAAAAATTATAAAAAATATAAACCGTGCATTTTTGCTAGATATTTTGACTTTTTTGTTAGACAAGATCCTAAGCTAAATCCTCGCTTTTATTCCATACAATTTGATGGACCCTAAGCGGAGATATTGTCAGTTGACGGATAAAATACCACTTGGGCCAGTTTCACCTGAAGGTGCAAGAAAATAAAGGTATAAGGCATGCAGCATCATTGTGGGATTAAAACCTTTGTAAACAAAAGAATATTGACAGATCAGAGTGAATTTATCGTGCATTAAACTAATCAATATATTATTTGTCAGTGAAAGCACCAGAAATTATGATGTTGTGGGTGAAATGGGGACTCCACTCTGAGGGGACAATAATCCTGAAACTCGTGGAAATTTGGGAATTTGACTGTGAAACTAATGTAAACAGTCTACAAGTCTGTTGATGGATGGACAACGCTCTAATGTGGAGGAGACCAAAATTACCCTTCCCCTATTCTACACTGCCCTCAAGATTGCCAGGGGGAACACATAAGCAGTTGTTAACAAAGAGCAATAAAGAAAGGAATTGGTTGTGTCCAAAGGTCTCAGTTAACTTTCAAAAGGGTGTGTTTATGGTTCTACATTCTGCTGAAACCTGGTAAAGCTGAGACAAAAAGACTGTTTGGAATTGAATTCCCCAATTCTACATGTATTTATTAGTAATTGTGACATTATAAGTTCTAAATTATGTTATATTTCTCGAAGCAGCACTTTATACCTACTTTTCACTTTAATTTTCAATAAAGAATTTCTTGAAGTTGATTGCAACTTCAGGATAGCCGAAACTGGCCCCAACGGGTTTTTCAACTGTCTCAGATAGTTAGCAATAACTCCTGAACCAGGCCCCTGAATTACACCAACTAAAAGCTGTATATATATATATATATATATATATATATATATATATATATATATATATATATATATATATATATATATATATATATATATATATATATAGGTTGTAACCAGTTAATTAAATTAGGAAAAGAAATTTAAATTAAGTCATCGGTGTCACCCCTAAACACACTATGATAACACAATGTTTTGACACGTTTAACATAATTATACCTTAAAGGGATAAGCAGCGATTTACTGATCCAGAACATCGATAAAATAATCAAAATTCACATTTTGGTATTTTTTGTTACTGGCATGGATGTGCTAACATAACCTGCAAGTGGCTGGCTTGAAATCCG
This sequence comes from Ophioderma brevispina, assembly GCA_023653785.1. Taxonomy (NCBI): domain Eukaryota; kingdom Metazoa; phylum Echinodermata; class Ophiuroidea; order Amphilepidida; family Ophiodermatidae; genus Ophioderma; species Ophioderma brevispina. The sequence continues at coordinate 93,177 of JAMKCH010005698.1, forward strand.
CGTATTAAAGACAAGTAAATACGTTTTTTCTGATTCTGCGATTGTTATACGTGAAAATGAAATTCCGACTTGATTTTTTGTTTATTCTGTACAGATGTTAAAGGGATTAGCAGCGATTTGCTAAACCGAAACATCGAAAAATCATCAAAGTTCATATTTTTATATTTTTGTTACTGGCATGGATATGCGAACATAACCTGCAAGTGGTTGGCTTGAAATCAGTGTATTAAAGACAAGGCAGTACTTTTTATTTGATTCTGTAATTTCTATACGTGCGTATCAAAACTCCTACTTGAGATCAAAAAAGCCTTTCCGGTGAATATCACAGATTTTCAGCGTGATATTGTGCACAATGATCAATACATTTTGACCTCAAACACAAACATTATTGATCTTTGTTTATTCTGTACTGGTCTAAACCACAATCAGCTATTTAGTGCAGATTTTGAGACGCCGTGCTGTATGTCTATTTTGGGGAGACGGTATGACAAATTTCCTCAAATATTTATTTTTTTTTTCACTATTTGGTGGTTTGTTTCTACATTAAAGCAGTTATATGGAATTGTACACATTTATTTGATTTATACGCATTTCCACATTTTTTCGATTCTTTCGCATTATCGCTGCTATGGCTGTTTAGTGCAGATTTTGACACGCCATCACAGTGTGTCTATTGCAAGAGACGATATGACAAATTCCTTCAAATACTTCTTTTTCTTTACTGTTTTTTTTCCCTACATTCAAGTAGTTATATGGAATTGTACACATTTATATTCCTGATTTATAAAGTAAAAATGCATTTGTACATTTGTTTATCCTCTCGCATTCATTATTACTGCTTATCCCTTTACTTCTATTTCGTAGATACAGGGTGGTCAAAGTCTGTCAATAATTTATAATAATAATAATAATAGCAGAGATTTATATAGCGCCTTATGCTATTGGCCTCTAAGCGCTTTCACAAATATGAAAATCACACTCAAATGAACAATTATGATTTGAACATGAGTGAGTAAATACTGCATGGAAATCATTTGGATTAGGTTGTGCAAGAGCCAGATTCACAACAAATGTATATTTCACTTACAGGGTGTCCAAAACAACACATGTTAAAATTGCACATACGAACTAATCACAAATTATATTTACCTATACTTTTGATAATTGTAATGTCTGTAACAGCTTTGTATATTAATGAACAAATTAATACCATGCAATGTGTCTGTGTAGTGTAAACTTATATGCTTACCCAATGCACATACTCCATACTTGAATCCATCCAAAATAAGAATAGTTTATATATATGATCACAGCACATGATTTATAGTTTGATACTAATATAACATACACACTTGACATTCTTTGGACATAAATAACTTCTAGCCCGAAATTAGCTACCCGAAACAAGTACTTGATGAAATATGGACCCCTAAACAAGTATCAGTAGAAGGTTTGCTACCTTAAACAAGCGTTTGTCTTTCTCCATACACTAAGCAAGTGATAGGGCAAATTTTCAATGGATTTTTATGAGTGATGAAGATGTAGAAATGTATAAGGTAAGCGAATAGTGACTGGCGCCCCCATAATCCCTGGATCCGCCCATGAAACATCGAATTGACTATCATTGAAATTTAAAAAAGTTATTTCCATGTTTATTTGTAGCATAAAAAAGAAAACATGGCGGTCGCCAGATACAAAGCAGGCAATTCACAATGTGAATTTTTTTTCTTAATAACGACCGCCTTCACTAAATTCAATGGAGTTGGCGCACGTGCAAGGTTGGCAGCGACGATCGGTGATATGATTTTTTTTGCCCAAAGATATGTTCCTGGACCAGATATTTTCAACTCGTCTCATAGCGGCGCTATTCATGATTATGTGTGCGCTTTATTCAGTTAATGTGTTTATTTAAGTATTAGAAAAGAGCGATGATCTACCGGCTACAGGGTAAAATTTTACTTCATTATTATTTTTTAAGATTGCAATGAAAACATCAGAAATGGCGATTGAAGTAGAAAATAGTGAATAGCTGCCTTATGAGATAATTTAACTGCTTATGGTCGTAGACCATAAACCCTTTTAATTATGTTAATAATGACCCATACTCTCTTATTCTCATAGAACTTTATTCATATGTGACACTAAGTTAAAGATTTGCTTTTCAACATTGCCAATTTAATACTGTATAGAAGTACTTTTGCATGTACAAATTTGACTGAATGTTGGACTAGTTGTTTACAGCTAATATAAGGTGAATATTTTACTTGTCAAAAAAAGGTGAACCTTGAGGCGGAAGGTTCACCATTGCTAGTGACGGCTATATACCTCGCCTTTGAAATAGAAACAAATACTTATTTTAGAGCTAAAATGATTGTTTTGTGAAACTAAAATTTTCGATACCTAACTTCATTGCAATTGAACTCACACAATCGCCCAGAGTATCACAAAATGCAGAAAAAACATATATGTAACTACAACTAGACTTCAAACTGTACCAGGAGGGTTTTGAATATATAATACGTAATTAAAGCGGCACTGGCACATTTTCACAAACTATGAAATTTCTTCAATTTGCTCGCATATGATAGTCTAGTCCTTTGGAAGAATACAGATAGATTTTACAAATAAAACAACATACCCAAAACAGATAGAGACATTAACCTACCGTATAGCGCCACCCTTGACTCTGTTAAATATACTTTTACGGCACCACCTATATAGCAATTTAGCTATATTACCTCAAAAAATGTTTTTCGGCCGTGTGGGACTCATGGGGTGAGGTATCATGCTTGCCGCGTACACAAGCGACCCGGGTTCAATTCTCTCCGAGTGCTCTTTTGAGGCTTTCTTCTACTCTGATATACCTTTATTTTAATTCACATATTAGAAGACTCTACATTTACACAACCAACACTTTATATTCTTCTTTCTAAACGTTTCACGTACTTGAGCAATATGATATCTTCGCTGGAAAAGAAAACCTCTTTGTGCATTAGACCTATGAAGTCAATAGCTGCTATGTGAAACTCAAAACTATTTTCAAAACTCCCTGTTCCAAATTACATTTCTCATCAGAAGTGTCTGCCACAAGAAATATATTCTAAAAAAGTAATTACCTTAGGTTTTTTATGAATTTGAATCCAGGGCAAAATATAGGGCATTTTGAGGGTTGCCAGTATATTTACACAAATGAGGTTTTGAAAGTGAGTCCCATTTTTACATGTGAGCTTTAGATTTCAAAGTTAAAATGCAGGGGCGGATCCAGGATTTCTACATGAAGGTACGCCAATTTTCAGGGCCCCACAAAACTAGATCTAAGCGACCGCCGATGCCCTTTACCGTTATTCTTAGATATGTACATGGCATCCTGTGCGTTAAAGAGTCATTTTTATAGATCTACAGTGCACCCAGCGCTCTATGCGGGTGAGCCCCCTCTAAATCCGCCCCTGAAAATGCACATAGGAGACTTTCTCTGCCCAGCGACGATTATTGTTTACTCAATGGTGCGTTCTTTAAAATATATCAACTTTACTGTCACTTTATTTCAAAATGTCTTATTTAGATGTGTGGTATATTGTCAACGTTTGCCTTTTTTTTTGCATTTCTTTAGCGAAGTGCACTCTCGACTGCAAAAACAGCGAAAATAATGTGTAAATAATAGCTACCGCTGCTCGTCCAGCTCATTGTGAATGTAGCTATTGTTTCTGGGGCCCTTTTGTTGCCGAACAGAGGAGTATTTTGGGTGTCTGTGCACATTTTTTTGGTCTTTTCTCCAGCGGACGGAATTCTAAACTAACTTATATAGCGGCTATTGGTTTTATTTCAGATCATAATTAGGTGCCCGGCTGTCCTCTAAGACCTAACATTAATTCGTTTTTCCCGTTGGTTCCAAGATAATTCAATTTTTTAAGAATCACTTTGTGCGACGGGCATATTCTTAATAACTTAGCCCCAGTGCAATGTATTGCTTTATTTCGTTATAATATCCGTTATATGTTCGTTGACCGCGCCTTAAGTAAATCAACACACGATCATTTAAACATTTGTATTGTATATTGTATAACATCTGTGTAACTTTGGGTATCCTTGTTTGTTGTTTGTTTTTCCCCCCCACTGAAACCGTAAGGAATAGTCGTTTTCACACTTGTATATTTAATATTGTTACAATATTTCAAAGCCAAAATCCGGTAAAAAATGATCCCTTTAAAAGTCTGCTCGAATTTCGAAATATTATTTTTTTTGTGAATAATGAAAATGTCAACTAGAACTAAAGATAATAACCTAATCTGCACAATTTTCCGAAATTTGAGATGAATCGGAATTTTTCGTTTTTGATGCAGTAGCATTTATGTGTAGTAATTACGTCCCATAGGATACTGTGTATAACAAAATTCCGGATCCGGAATTTTATAAACCAAGTTGTGATTTTCTATATGAAGGCATTCGATTTAAGCTAAGCACTTTCACACAGTGATTAGTTATATGGAACATTATGTACAATGCAAAAACACGATTTTTTTGGAAATCTCTGATTCGGCCTTTAAGCTGTGGTTTGACCCGGAAATGCTTTTTGCAGTATTGAAAGTGATGGAAAAACAGCCCAAGCAAACCAATTAGAAAGAGGGATCATAGCTATCTAATGGTACCAAAATGAGTATCTTTGTTATTTTTGCCTCTCCTTGTGCATTGATTTGTGCTTGTTTTTGAATAAAGATGACCATGTAATTAATTCATAATTACATTCAATTACATGGCGACAGAAAATTCGATTTTGATAAGGTACAGACAAATTTATTAGGGCTAATCACCCCAACACTTCGGTAGACGAGTATTGAAGTCAGGGAAAAAGAGAAACCGGGTGTGGAAAATTTAACACTAGCCCTCGTCTACCTGAGTATTTTTTCCATCATAACGTCACTCTGACGTCATAAGTTGAGAAAAGTATGAAAATACAGGATATAGAGTGAAAAATTGATATTTCGCAATTTTACTAAATCAAAAAGCATTATTATAGCCTTAAACCTTCTTATTCTTCTTATCGTGTCCTAACACTGTGATTCTCAAATAAAGACCCCAAAAAAGTAACGCAGCATGTCTAAATACCCCTATAGGTTACAAACCATTGGTCTTGCACGAAAACATGAAATTATATCAATAGTTCGTTTTCTTCCGTAATTTTGATACCCTTCTTGCCCCATTGCGATCAATATTGCCAACACAATACCCATTATAAGAAAATCTCTCCCTTTTTAAAAGTTGCAATAAAAGGTTGCAAAAGTTGCATATTGATTGCCATTCAGTGAAAGACCGCATTATTCCCGTGATGTTTGTGTCACTTAATGCATGGCCTGATGCATGGTTGTGTATTGTAACCTTGTAATAATGTCTTCAGTTGCAACTTTGAAAATGTGACACATTTTCGTAAAATGGACATTGTGTTGACGATATTGATCACAATGGAGCAAGAAAGGTGTCAAAATTTGCAGAACAAAACAGACTATTGATATCATTTTATGTTTTTGTGCATATACCAATGGTTTGTAACTTGTGGGGTATTTAGACATGCTGCGTTACTTTTTTTTGGGTCTTAATAATCCAGCCAGAGATGAGTACAACATCTGGCTGCTTCACTGAATTCCGCAAGGTCCTTGTTTGTGCATTGTTGCTCCAGCAATAGATGTTACTTGGTTGATGGCAAGTCTTATTTTCCACAAGGCGACTCTCTTAAACTCCTTAGAGACTGTTTCAAGAGGTTGGACTTTGGTAAAGAAACTCTCTCTGGATTTAAGGCGATTGGTAACAGGTATCTGTCCAGACATAGGGTGCTTCCCATTAGATACTTGGCAGCTCTTGGACGCTCTTGCATGCTCGCTACGCTACGACAGATGTCTGGTGGAGCAATTCCTGCTAGGATGTATAAGTTTTCCGTTGGTGTTGGACGGAGGCATCCTGTGATAAGCCGGCAGGAGGCATTTAACGCTGGATCAAGCTTCTTGGCATGGGTTGATCTTTCCCATACAGGGCAAGCATACTCAGCACATGAGTAGCACAGGGCAAGTGCCGTCGATCTTAGGGTATGTGGGCGAGCACCCCATCTTGTGCCAGTGAGTTTGTTCAAGATGTTATTGCTTGAACATACTTTACTCTTCGTCTTCTCGATGTGGGACTTATAAGAGAGAGTGTGGTCCAAGGTAACTCCCAGGTAGATAGGGTTATCACAGTGCTCCAGAGGTGTTCCAGACCAGGTAACTTTAAGCTGACGTTTGGCTTCACGGTTGCGTAGATAAAAAACACACACCTGTGTCTTGGATGGACTTGCACGTAGGTGGTTTTCCTCATAATAAGGAGTGAGTTCATCCAAAGCTTTGGGGAGTCTCTCTTCAACAACTGTGAAGTCTGCATCTTGTGCGCTAATTCCAAGATCGTCTGCATAAATAAAACGACAGGTTCCTGCACTCCTAGGTTGGTCGTTGGTATAAATGTTGAACTCGAGAGGTGCAAGCACACTCCCGTTTGGTAGTCCATTCTTGAGCCTACACCAACGGCTCTTCTTCGCTCCTAGCTGAATAAAGAACATCCTGTTTGCCAGCAATCCTTTGATAAGCAGCTAATAAGCTCAGTCAAGCGGATATCCTTGGTGATTTCGATAATCTTATGGAGTAGGCATCTGTGATTGTTGATAGGTCGACAAACACTATTCCGGTTACCACACCCTTTTCAAAACCATCCTCAATGTGTTGAGTTAGGTTGGATACGTGGCTTGTTGTTGATATGCCTGGCCGGAACCTGCTTGTTCTGGTATGAGGTGTTCGAGGTATGAGGTGCTATACGATTGAGCAGGAGACGTTCAAAGAGCTTGTAGGTATGGCTGAGGAGTGATATTGGTCTGTAGCTCTTGGGATTGGATGGATCTTTCCCAGGCTTTAGGAGTGCCATAACATGTGCTTTCCTCCAGATCTTTGGGAACCTGTGTGAATAAGCTCAATTGTAAGCTCAATAAGCCCATTCATTTGCTTACTTACTGCCCGAAATTTTTCTGCTACTCAGTTAAGAATGCTTTTCCTGGTTGAAGTTTAGCAATGCGGATTCTAATTTTCGTCCATTTTGAAGGGCGATACACCTGGGTCCCACTAACTAAACCTCTTACAGTCTAGTTTGGATCTTCTTGGGCTTCTTGCTGGCACTTGGCCATTTGAAAGCAGTTGGTTGGGCAACTTGGTTGGGTGTGACTTTGGCTGCCTGTAGAGGTTCCTTTGGATCCCCTCGGAGCTTTCGGATGGTTAGACAATGCTTATTGCTGTTATGGGTCATTAGTGGATTCAATTAAGTATGGCCCAGGTTTTGATTTTTCCTGGGAGATCCTCTCCGAAACTTCGTCGCCTTTAGCAGTTTTTTATTCGCCGAGAAGGATCAGCTTCAAACATGTTGATATACCCTTAATTTCTGTAGCACATTCCTTGGCAAGGTCTGGTAATATTCCGTCCTACAGCCTCTGGGTATGAATCTCCGGGCAGCCTTGTTTTTCTCTTTCCTAAAGTTAAATCGGTCTTAAAGGTCCCTTTATTTGGTCTTCCTGCAGGTTGACTTGGATACCGTTAGTCGATGTTGAGTTAGTGGGACAGGTCCAGAACAATCTTGCTACACAGTTAGAGATGTTTTTACTAACCAATAGCTAGATCAGGTTGTAACATCTCTTCCAAAGGGCAATGAAATGACGGCGGCAGCTTAAGTCTGAAGGAGACGCTAATGTTGGCTGTCTGTCGCCATTCTTCGAAAGTTTGTCCGTCTTTGTTAGTTTTATTATCGCCCCATTGGTATGATGGCTGTTGAATAAGAAGTGAGGTTTGGTTGGATTCCCAAGGCTGCGTTGAGGGTGCTTGAAGTCAATTGATGGATGTTTGTAGACGGATGTAACGATGGACAGAGCTGAGCTCAATGGCGATGACTTCGATGTTGTTGTCATCAGACATTGAGGTTGCCTCTACTCTGCGGTGCCTGTTTTTTCACCTATATAGTACTTCCATATTGTTATGTGGTCTCTTCCTCGGGGGCAGGACCATTCCTGTTAGGTTGGCGTATGGTTACGATTCTCTGGTGGCGTTTTCCTGCAGACATAGGCCATCGCATTGGAGATTGTAACACATATCACCAGCAATGATGTTACACTTTTTTTTGGCATTGAAAAACTTTCCGCGTTCAATGATGCCGCAAAGTCAAGGCAGACCTTAGAAAAGCCTGCGCTGAGGTCTAGGCATGATGTGGGTATACTAGAAATGATGTACGGGTACAGTTGTGACTCTCTGTACACGGACCGACGGCTTTACGTCCCCTCCTAAGGACGGGCTCTTTCATCATGATCCATTTGCCCAATTGCAAGTGAACCATGGGAGGAGAGCGGTATTTCTGTATTTAATCAATAGCTGGTACAACAGATCAATCCAGAATTGATAGTACCGAATAATCCCAGCAAGTGCCACGACCCCACGGGATTCGAAACCGGGAATTTTGATGGTAAATATCGCCAAGGCCACCTTACCGCTCGCCACGCTCTCCCATTTCTCGGTTTAACTTCTCCCCCAAAGCCCAAAAACCGATCTGGAGGATATACATCCTAATCGAACAGCTTGCATAAATGTACCACCCTGGCCAGAAGATTGCACAATGAAAAAAACAACTCATATTCAAAAATCGATTTAAATTGCACCAGAGTTTCCCTTTGACTACACCTTACGTAATTATTGTGCAAATTACGATTTTCAGACAGATGCGGTTTCCCAAATCAAATAGTGCGAAAAAACGTTGATTTTGCTTGTCATGTCCATAAAATATGGCGGGTTAAGAGGCCAGCTAATATATCTTGCCCGATTGTACTCCTAAGTAATACGGCAACAGAACGTCAAATGGTTGCAAAATATAATCACTAAATGGATTATATGGGTTTGTCCGGGTCTACTGTAATTTAAGGGTAACAATCGGAGTGGTTGTATGGACTGAAAATGAGATGAAGTCATAGAAAACTGGAGCACGTCAATGGCCGTTTGACGCGGGAAATTTAATGACGCAAAGCGGGGTCCATATAACTTGAAGCACTTAATCGCAGCACCGTTGACATTTTTTGCTGGTTGTCATCACTGTGACTACACGCACTTAGACACATTTATGTAAATCACGTGATTTATCATACGAGTAGCATTTTGATGTCTCCATTTTTCACACATATTTCTAAGACAACCGTCTTTCATGACCTTTATCTCATTTCCCGTCCCTCAAAACCACTCCATTTTTTTTCTTGCAAACATTTAAATGAACCCTAAACGGAGACCCCGATCATGCATTATGCGACTATTTTGAAGCCATTTCATTTATTTCTGTGTCTGTTTTTCCTTCTGGAGTGAACGGCAAGTTATCTTCGCTTTCCTGTAACATTCGCCATATTTATGAACACACAATCAAATCAACATGTTTTCACACCCTATGATTCTGGGAATAACATCTTAATGAAACCATAACTTTGACATTTAATACGTGAGATTGTGGTCAAGAATACATGGTATAGATTTGAAATCAATTTGTTGGTTCGAATTTCGTTTTTTGTTTTTGCCATGTTGCAATACTTTTGGCCAGTGTGGTTATAACCCTTCTTCAATGCACTATATCTCTGGAGAGCGATTAATGAAAATAGATAAAAGCTTAGTGATAGTAGGAGATGTAAATTTTGTAAGGCGGTGTTCACTCGTGATGAACAGAGTAGTTGTATATATTTATATTTATGTTTCCAACCTGTGGTGTTTGTTGATACACGCTGTTAAATAGAGGTTGTAGGTTTCGATCCGCCCGAGCGCGCCGCATGTTTTTTTTCAATCAACACTTGTGTGCTTTGGCCAGAACGATAATAAACAATCATACTTGTCTACCTGGATCAGTAAAGACGCTATCAGTGAGTCATCCGACAGAGTCAAAATATAAAAGTGCAGGAATAGTAAATGATATGTGTGTAGAAATCTCTTTCTTTCAACTGAAAAATTTACAGAAAAGAAAGAAACGGTAGAGCTCAAAGCTACGAATCTCCATTCAGTTACGTGTTGCAGTAAGTTTCCCTCCTCCGAATGGAGAGTACTACTAAAATACCGATTTTGTCCAATAAAGTTTTCTTGTAGTCTTATTAGTCCCGGCTAAAAATGAGCTAGTATCACCTGGAAGGAAAGTTTTCTCAATGTGGTTTTTCTATCTAGATCAAATTTTAGAGGAATAAGAATATGTTAGGTAAAGGCCGAATCCTGAACGGCATCCTCCGTAATAAGGGGGTTATTTCCGGGGGGTCACAAATTAAGAAACTCATATATTATGGTACATATGAAGAGAAACAAGCTAATCCGGACCATGTAATGACCTCAGAAGTAAGCTTATTCAGGGTATTTAAGATAATAATGTGTAATACTTGATATAGTAAGTTCAAGTTAATAGTTGTAGGGGGTCACTAAATGACCCCCTGATTAAGAAATACAGTGCAAATTGCTTAAAATATACAAAAATACCACAAATTAGGAATTAAGTAATTTGTTTCAATCCAATATTAGTTTCCGGGATAGTAAGAAGGCTGGTGAGGTCTGGTGAGGTGGTACAATTCAGTTTTTGGTGGCTGGCAAAACCATGGGGTGCACTTCAATATGCGACATATAGTGCCTATACCAGATGGTACGAAAATAGATTTAAGTGTGGAATGAAGCTTATCGCATGTGGTTTTCAAGATCCAATTTTTATGAGGGAATACGAATATGTTAGGTAAAAAGCCCGAGTCCTGAACGCACCCCCAAAATGGGGGTTTTTCGGGGGGGGGGGGAGGGGGGAGGGCAAAGATACTATGTATCTGGTACATATGAAGACAAATAAAATATACTGACCGTCTAGTGACCATAATTGTGCATATTCGGGTATTTAAGTATAATGTACTTGATGTAGTTATGATACAATGGCAATAATACGTTGTCGGGGGTCCTAAATTCCCCCCCCCCATATTAAGCAATACTCTAAAATCCCTGAAAATAACAAACCTACCCCCGTTTTGAAGTAATAATGTGGTTCAATCCTGAACAGTATCTGTGAGGTTGCAAGAGGGTAAAAAAATATTTGGGGTGGCAACCCGTGAAGGGGGCACTTGAATATAAATTGGGCTTATATGTGCCTCCCAGTTGTACGAAATAGCTTTCAGGGTTGTGGGATTTTCCATAGATAAATTGGTTCATTGAAAGTTTTTGTTTATATTGTATAGAAAAGGGGTCATTGGTTGTAGATTGAAGTCATGGGGGGGGGTGATATTGGGTGTCGTTTGATGTCACAATGAGGGTTAAAGGAGAGGCATTCGATATTTATACGCCAAATTGTCCAGCACTAAAAATGAGCTAGGTATTCCTGGAAGGAAATTTTGATCTCAATGTTGCTTTTCTAGATCAGAATTTATGAGGAATAGAATATGTTAGGTAAAAAGGCCGAATCCTGACTATCCCTATCTAGTTGAGTTTTTTTCTGGGGGGGGGGGGGGGGGGTCCAATAACAAAAAAATACATATTATGTACATATGAGGGCAACAAGATATACCAACTGACCGTGTATTAAGCTTAGATTCAAGGTATTGAAGTATCATACTTGATGTAGTAAGGATACGAGGTAAATAATTTTGTAGTTGTAGTTTATAATCATATACCGCATTGTTCCAACTTTCATTCTCATTACAATTTCGTTGCAAAACATTCAAGTTAGTATTTAACTAAACAATTGAAAATTGTCTAGTTATTTGTTGTTTTGCTCACCCCACTGCTTCATGTGATAACAAAAACTGTTTGTGGGGGGGTTTTTTTTTTTTTTTTTTTTTGTGCCTACCAGATGGTACGAAGGTCATTGAAGCTTTATATTGATAATTATGAAAAAAGGGGCGTCAATGGTTGTAGATTGAAGTGAATGGGGGTCATTGAGTGTCAGTTTGATGTCAAAATGGGGTTCAAGGACAGGCAGTTGATATCCACAAAGATATGGGAGTGCCCCCACCTCCACCACCACCAGGATAGCATATACTGCATGGTCAACTTCAATTATCATTACAAATTTGGTTGCAAAACATTCAAGTTAGTATTTAACTAAACAATTGAAAATTGTCTAGTTATTTGTTGTTTTGCTCACCCCACTGCTTCATGTGATAACAAAAACTGTTCGTGGGGGGGGGGGGTTTTTTTTTTTTTTTTTTTTTTGGTTGGGGGGGGGGGGGGGGAGGGAGTTAAGAAATAATACTATATATAATACATATGATGACAAGATCAACCAAACTTGTAGTAACCTACAAATCTAGTTTATTTACTGCCACCTCCCCCTGGAACTCTTCCTGTTTTTACTGTTACAGAATGTAAACATCCAAATTGTTTTCAAACTCTTGGAAGTGATTTCAGTAAGGGTCCTTTTCATTATGACAATTTTTTTATGCGATTATGTCCCTCTAAGTGTTAAATGCTTGATGTAGTAATGTAGTAATGATATGACAGTGAATATAAGCTGGGGGGTAAATGCACACCCCTAGTGAAAAATACATGAAAATGACTAAACACAACTAGCTACTGTTGGTTTTTATGTAATTTTTAAATCATTATTACATATATATAGGTGAGAATCAAAACTAATCTAATTTACATTCGGCACGGATATATAGGGTCTGGTTCAGGAGGTAAAGGGGTTTAGTGGTCCCTTTTACAATACAAACATTTGATACAACGCTTTATCAAATTAAGGTCAAAGCGCTTTACATATAAAAAGGACAATTTAGCGTATAAATATCGAATGCCTCTCCTTCAACCCCAATTTGACATCAAACTCACACCCATAACCCCCCATCGCTTCAATATACAATCAATGACCCCCTTTTCTCTCACAATATTAATATAAAAACTTCAATGACCACTTTTATCTATGAAAAATCCCACACCCTGAAAGCTATTTTCGTACCACCTGGTAGGCACATATAAGACCAATTTATATTCAGGTGCCCCCTCCATGGGTTGCCACCCAAAATACTGTATTTTACACTCTTGCCACCCTACAACTTACTTGCCCTTGTATATTTACTACATCAAGTACATTATACTTAAATACCCGAATATGCTAAATTCTTATGGTCACTATACGTTCAGTATATTTTATTTGTTTTCATATCGTCGTGGTCACCACATATTGTCGAATCTGATTTTTTGGTCAAATTGAGTTAATAGTTGATTCTGGTTGCATTTTATGTACTCTTTAATTGTACCCAAAAATAAAAGTGAAATTACATCTCCTAACCAAAATAGCCGCAGTCGAATAACACGCATTTGTATAAAACGGGTTTCACAAACAATCGAATACGTAATCGATAGCTTTGGGTGTCCAAATATCTCAAAGCACACAGATAAATTGTGAACGAATACGTATTCGCTGGGACAAAGATTGCTACTTCAGTGATCAAAATCGATAATAGGTCTATCAAGATTTAAGGCAATCGGTGCAATTTACCTTTCTATATTTCA